>JAHWFP010238411.1:0-32436 GCA_023313725.1 Lithobius niger | reverse complement strand
GCTGCTCTTCCCACCTCCCCCTCACTCCTCGCATCGCATCAAAGGATAGGACGTGTGTTCGTCTCTAAAACTCATCGGGGCTTTCAAAACCCTTCTTTCCCTTTTACCAGATTTTCGTATTTAATTCTGCACCACGCACGCCTCAAAGAGCAAGATTTTATTAATTCTACTGTCGTTTCACCAATAAAATCACTCGTTAGCACCCAGAAGCCGCTCGCTGTGTCTGTCTGCATCGTTCGTTTAGAAAGCACAAATTCCATAGCCGCCACCCAGAAACAGCATACATTTCAAGGCATGGCCTTTTTTTACCTTTGGCTATTTTTTTTTTCTGGTGGAGAGGAGTGGGGATTATGTGATTTTTTTTTTTGTGTGTTCCCCTGTTTTGGAGACCATTTTATTTGTCTTTTGGTTAACTTAGTTTGCTGACGAGTGTAGCCTTTGGCACGAACGCAGCACTTCATAACTTAAAACAAAACAAAAAAACAGCCTGTTTCCTAAGAAATATTGAATTTGTGTAAAACGGCGTTTAAACTTTTTAAACATTATAAACTGAACAGAAACCCGCGTCGCCAGTTAGAAACAAATTATTAAAGCTCGTATCCTCATGGAACTGGCAGCTGTTAAGGTATACACAAATAAATAATGGATTAGAATTCACACGAGGGAAGTTATAATTTGAACTCCAATTCCAGGGAACAAGGATTGTTTTTATATCTTGGTAAGGTAATATAAGGTTTGTGTTTGGACTAAAAATTTCCAGGACGAGCGTTTCTGATAGGTCTGCACGAGCTTACAACTATCAAGTGTCGTTGCCGATTTAACCAATGTTCAAAGCAGGCACATTCCTTACCGTCTCTCTGCTAAACGTGTACGAAGGGGTAAAAAACACAAATCATCGCATCTGCCATCTAAAAGTTTCATTGTTCAAGATGGCACTAGTATTAGGTTAGTGCGACATTCGACCACATGGACAGGCAAATTGGCCAACCCCCCGAAAATGGCCAGCTCCAGAAAGTGGAGTAATGACGGCACAAGGTTTTCAACAACCAATCACGAGACCAGAAGTGATGTCGTCCAAGATAGCCGAGCCCAATGGTGGTAGCCATCTTGGGTCATACGAACGGAAGTGAAGTGACAAACCGGTAGTGACATCATACAGGAAGTCACGTAGCCAGAAAATGGGATTATAACGTCACAGAGTGGGGGTTTTCAACATTCAATCATAGACAAGGAAGAGGGACACGTGACTGGTAGTAACGTCATTCAAAATGGCGGCACCGATGCGGTGGTTGATATCTTGGAAAACAAAATGGCAGCACCCCCACGGAGGCGTTCATTTTGGATACAGCCATTTTGTATGTCCATCTAGTCGCATGCGCACTATCTCCCTGCTGGCACTAATTTGGGTTTTTCATTGTCATGAATTGATATGGTAATGTCGCAAATGTACTGATATGCTACATACTGACTGGATAATGGATTACCATGGTATGATTTCCATGGTATGATTTCCGTGTCAACTGACCACCTGCACGATTAAAAATGAAATAAAACACTAATAAAGTACTATTCGATCGCCTCCAACCTGTCTCGCTGTCGGCGAGCGAGTGCAAATGCATAAATACATCCTACATGTCATTTTTTGGGGTGTTTGCAAAGTTATACTTATGAGAACTTTACGTTGGAAGTCTGGGTTCTACTTGACTGGGAGAATTCAGTCTGATCTTGTAATGTCATTTTTGGCCTTCCGATTTTTTTTTATTTGACGAAACTCGATTTCTCTGACGAATCTTGTCTCATGTGGCGCTCACTTTTAATGAAAACAAAATATTTAATTACTTTTTCTTTTTCTTTTTCTTTTTCAGAGTCATGAAGGCGATTCGATGTCGTTCCACGCGCGACATGCTTTTCGCTGCGGGGGCGTTTTCCGTCCTCTCCCTCTACATCACCTACCAACTCGGAGCCCCCGTCGTAGACAAGGCTACCACGTCAGGTGAGTGAGATACAGCAATAGTTGCGGTATTAAAAGGTAGTCAAGAAGGGATGACGTAACGTTTTAGGTTTGAATCGACTTTTCCGTAACAGGGAGTCGCACCTTTCCAGCATTTACAGTTTGGCTGTTCTACAGTTTTTTTTATAATGGCGGCATTTTCGGAAGCTTTAAAAAGCTTATGAAAAAAAAAAGCCTTTCATAAAAGGTTTTAGGTTTAAATCGAGTTTCCGTAACTGGAAGAGGTGCACCTTTCCAGCATCGGCAGTTTGACTGTGCTACAGTTCAGCTATAATGGTTGCATTTTCGAATAATTTAAAAAGCCTACAAAAAAAAAAGATTTGGGGGTTGGATCGACTTTACCGTAACTGGAAGAAGTGCACCTTAACCAGCATCGGCAGTTTGGCTGTTCTATAGTTCTGTTATAATGGGGGCATTTTCGAAAGCTTTAAAGCATTTTCAACGAAGCCTTTCGAAAAAACCTTCAAAAGCCTTCAAATATCCTGCAAGAAAGTGTTCAAAGAAGTCTTTTAAAAAATAAGCCTTCGAAAAAGGACCTTTAGAAAGCCTTCAAAAGCCTTCGAAAGCCTTTCAAAAAGCCTTTGAAAGCAATTCAAGGGGATAACTTCAAATATGAAGCTCTGCAATTCGATTCATGGAAATGTTCCTACACGTAAAACGATATTGCTTTTTTGGTTTTGGGCTTATTTTGTAAAAGTGGATGGAAAATGTTATCGAGAAAACGTTTCTTGGAGTAATATCGTTGCTTGCTCTTATTTTACTTGCAAAATGTTGTGCACAATAACAAATAAAAACAAATTTATCATAAAAATACTGCTCGGTAAAAAATGTGGTGATGACACATATTGTGGGTTCCCCTCTCCCCCTTGTTCGAAAGCCGACGCGCCATTAAGCCTCAACCCCCCCCCCCCCCCTTGTTCGAAACTGTCACATTCCGCACATCCCCACACCCATCTCTTGCGTGACGTCGTTTGTATACGTCATTTGCGTGACGTCATTTGCCTTATCGTGTTGTTATTGTAGGTTAGGTTGGCTGCCTTGGCTAGCGTTTGACCATGCAGGCCACAGTTTTCAGTTATCGGTTACGTACGCCTGGTTATGCGTGCCTTTTAAACGTATATTGTGCGTAATGGGAGAAAATAGAAATAGAAAATGTAAACAGCTTCATCCGCTGTATTACCACATAGTATTAACAAATACTACCGCAATTATAATCGTTCAGATTAGGAAGTAAATTCTATTGAAGTAAATTGGGTAATTGTGGAGTTTAAGTGAACCACTCCAAATTATTCAATTTTTTTTACTAATCGACACATATCATCATCCTTTTACCAAATCACATTACAAAAACCGAGGGGAAACGTGTTTTAAGGTGTAAAAAAAAAACATTGAAAACACGTAAAACGATAGTTACGATCGTGTTGAAGCGCCGGCCATATCGCAGGAGACAGAGTAACGAGAAAACCTGATTTGCATCGCAATGAAAGGAGACGGAAATTACCTAACCTAACCTAACCTAAGCAACCTAACCTAACAAACCGTACCTACCTAACCTAACCTAAAAAAAAATAACAACAAAAAACGCAGACAGCGTAGTTTGGAACATTGCTTTCCGTTTTCGCGATGCCAACTTTTCGTGCTACTCTGACTCCCGGAACATGGCCGCCGCTTTACACGGCCGGGCCCACCGTTTTACGTGGTTAAAAAAACGTGTTTGGAGAGCTAAAAAACGTGTTTACATAACAAAAAAACATTTCCCCCATTTTTGTAACGTGAAATGAGAAGAGGATGAAGATTTAGGTCGGTACGTACCAAAATTGATCGATTTATCGTGGTTCGCTTAAACTCCACAATTATTGTAAATTGGTGTAAAATGGGTTTAGCATTAGTGACAATATTTGTTTTTCCACCCTTTACTTTTCCAGGTTCCCCTGCGTGGCTGGCGTCTCAGCCCGAGCACGATTCCTTGCGACGCGGTATTCTGTCGCAGGCATCTCGGCGGGAAAAAACGGCCGACGCCGGTCGAAGAAGGGGAGCCCCCACGAGGCTGGAAAAACTTCTCTTAGAGGTAAAAAATAAGAATTAGAGCTGGTCGTCAGAGGTTCGAACATTCTGTTCACATTCTAAAAACTCTCATGCAACATGAAAAGCTAGGTAGCTAGGTAGCTTTTCACAACCATATTCTTTTTTATCGCTCACGAATCTCATACAAATAGTTCTATCTGTGCGTGATGCTACTGACTGATGCACTGAGAAATTTGCCTACTGACATAGTTGTATTTATTTTAAACATGCTTTAAATATTTCAAACACAAATTGCATTCACTTTCTAACATTACCTGTAAGAAAAAAAAATACTTAGTCCCTGGAATTGGAGTTCAAATTATAGTTCGTTTCGTTCGAGTGAATTCAGTCCGCCTATTTATGTACCTTCACAGGTGTTAGTGTCCATTGTGATACGAGCTCCAATTCTGTTTTTTTCTAAACAGCGAAACCGTTTTTGTTCAAGTAATGTTGTCTTTTGAACATATTTATTACGGAGCCATGGCCCGAAGCCGTACGCCGAACAATATGGTGGGAATAACAGTGCTGAAACAACAACTCCGAAACAGTGACACTGCAATGAGAATAATTTGTTTCTTTATACAAACCGATCACAAAGACCACACGTGACCTTTCTACATCAGTAAGTGTATATCGGAGCTTTACACGTCACTGATTGGTCACCGACAAAATAGCCACACGCCTTGAAAATACACCTCGGCGCAAGCTGTTTGATTTCATTGTAATTATGCCCATATTAGGACAATGACGTCATCGTCGTGTATCGTCGGACATTTACGGAAAAACGCCGATACTTCTCTTCAGGATTCGGATTTTAACGTTTAACTTCGTTAATTGACCGGCGTGGAAATTATGCCTAGGTCTACTTAATACGAAATAGCAGTAATGAAGCAAACGAAATTCAGAATGGATTTCATAAAAGCATTCGTGGTGTGAAAATAAATTATGACATATGTCGCCATGATAGCAAAACCTGCTACCTATCGTAAGTAGTACTATCTACCTACCTACCATGGGTACTATAAAGATACATTCTCTATACACCACCCCACGAGCCGAGGGGGCTATTAAAATGTAATATAATATAATATAATATAATATAATATAATATAATATAATATAATATGTATATATATAATTACACAAAATCCGCAAGGCAGCTAGCAGCAGCAGCAAGCAGGACATACGAAGCAGTCATCTGCATCTGCAGCGCAGCCAGCAGGACATACGATGCCATCTACCGTCGGAACGGCAAATTATGAGACTAGCAGCCAAGCCCCGCTGAGATAGTAGCTACGCCCGGAAGGCAACGGCCAGCAGCGCGAACATACGATGCCATCTACCGACCGAACGGCAAATTAAATGGGGGGGGGGGGGGGGGGGGAACGGGGGGGGGGGACGGGGAGGGGTAAGAGAGCGAAACGATGCGGAATGAGCGAGCCAAGCGAGCGACTCCGCTAGAACAATATAATATAATAGTATAGTGTACTGCCAAATGGCAGCTTTAAGTTCATTTCGAAAGTTGTGAAAAGCCGTGTGATACAAAATACAGGCAACTTGTCAATAATTTATAGTTACAACTTATAAAAAGTAAATTCTAACGTATAGAAAACAACGAATACTAAATTACAGCATACGTTAAAAGTCAATATAAAAATAAAAAAAATAAAAAAATCGCTTCAAAAACAATACAGAAACCAAACAAGTACGATAAAATATGGCAAATGTAAACTATCAACTTAGCATTAAAATAGTAATACCAATAATAATCAAACCAGCACACAACTTAAATATAAGAGTATTGTAACAAAATATAAAAATTAAGTCAATAGCTTTCCTTAACTTGTTTTGTTTAAATAAAAATCTTTTTTTTCCTTTGTAATTTTATTCCTACTACCAAGTTTAGCAGCTCAAAGGGCAATTTATTAAATAAAATTGGGATTATACACGGCCTGTACTGCTTACCGTAATCATTATTTACCTGAGGCACATTATTATATCTGCAGGTGGATTTTCGCTCAAAAATATATATCTGTCACGTTCTTAAAATCAATATTAAGGAAATCTCGTGAATGATCAGAAAGTCTCGAAGTTGTTTAACTTTCAGTGTTTTCAGTTTATGAAAAATAGTTTGTAGTATTTTTAAATATTTATGTATTAAATATTTATACTGCGGCAGTGCTTCAGACTATGCGAAACTAAAAACAACAAATTTTTTCAAAACATGGCAGATCAGTGCAGTCTGAAGGCGCCAAGTTTTTTTCATTTATCATTCAGTACGTTCCGTCTTTGAAAAGGGTTTTGATTGACGCACAGGCAATATTGCTTTACGTACGTGAAGCCTCAGTTTGAAGGAGGCACGTGGTCAGGATGCACGTGACAGGTTTAACGCCCCCCCCCCCCCACCTCATTATCCCGAGCCCCCTCTCCTGACCGGGGCATCACATCTAGATTTATAAATCCAATTCCAAAATATTGTAGAAGAAACAAAGAATGGAACAACATGACGCCAAACCGAGATTTGAAGGAAATTTTGAAAAGAGAAGAAATGTATTGTAAATAAATGAAAATCTGTTTAAGTTGCGTGATGTTGCAGTCTTGCCCTCCCCCCCCCCCACGTTTTCTCCGCGATTTGTTGCAAATTTCGTGTGAATCGATCTCCCATGAATATTGATAATTTTAAGAAAAGTCTTACGTGTACGCGTGAGGTGAAGGAAAGTTGGGGGGGGGGAAGGGGGCAAGTGAGTGACGTGTATCATATTGAATCAGCTGAAGTACGTGTAAACTGGAGCAAGTTTTGTTTCAAGTTTTGAAATTGTTGTTCTTTTGTGTTTCGGGTGAAGTTTGTTGGACAGCTCGAGTGATTTTTTTTTGTTGGCTTCTCTCATCCCCCCCCCCCCCTCGCCTCCCCTCTGTGCCAGTCTGTGTGCCTGTGTACATTAAATTGGCAAAATCAAATAAGATAGTTGCCAACCGAACACCCTGTTACTGAGAAGTTCGAAAAGTTTCTTGTTTTATTTGAACCGTTTTGTGTGCACGTCGAAGTTGACCGTTCTTCCCTTTTGCTGTACCTTCGAGGACCAGAACCAATAAGAAACCGTAAAACCAATGACGGAAAAGTCGGAAAAAAAATCCAAGACGTAACAGTTTGTATTAGTTTAAGGAGTAGATCAATCGGAGGAACTTTTTTTTTATTATTATTATGATTCCTTTTTCGATAATTCCTGTACACCCACCCTAACTTTGGCAGCAATCTTTGAAACTTGACAAACGGACAAAATAAAACTTAGTCTCACGGATCTTGAACTTAGCGAGCATTAATAAAAATAATAATTTTCGTGCCATTTAGTTATAACTTAGTTGTAACGTCGTGCTTTTCTAGTAATACAATGTAATAAAGCATTGTATCACTACAAAGGCACGAAATTCACTAGGAATTTGTTTGTGCAAAGCAAACAGCTATGCGGTTAATAGTAATAGAAATAGATGGTGCACGAGGCATCCACTTACCCACAAACCCAAGCGGCAGATATTAAGTGGAAGAAGTACCACCATTATGACAGTTTTTATTTTGCCGCATGAGGGAGGAAACCAGAAAACCCGGAGGAAATAATAAGGAACCTAGTGTAATAAAAATAAAGCTGTTTACAACTTAAAATTAAGATACTTTAAAATAACTTAAACGTTATTTTAAAATGAAACTAGTTTCGAAAACTTTAAATTACAGTTGTGTACATATAATAAATTTAATTCTATAGAAATCAACAATGCAAGTGTATAAGTTATAACATTTGATTAAAGACTCCAGTTAAAAAAAACCTATAAAATTAAATAATAACAATTTTTATTTATTTAAAAAAAAATTAATTTCTTTCTTTGAGCCTTCAGTCAGCCCAAGTAACTTAATGCTTGCATGGCTGAATAGGCTCAATTTTGAACATTACCAGACTTTTTAGAGAAGAAGGAGGTGCCAACCCGGGGATTCGATCCGGGAAACCTCCGATCATCGTAGGGGCCGAAAGATAGAATAGTTCCCATAGCCACTGAAGGAGCACGGTAGCCTCTCACGCTACCCTGGCCGGCAGTCCTGGCGGGTACTTGGCCAAGGTCCCCTTTAAGTATAATAATATATAATAATAATAATAATAGTTACTATTACATTATTAAAAATTCGATAAAAAGGGAAATATTTCAAAATTTAACTACATCAATCTGTACGGTTTTAGTCGATAGCCACATTTTGATTTCTTTTTTAGCTTCAGAAAGTTTGATTGCTTCATATGGTTGGATGGATGTCTTCATCTGTATTTCATTTTTAAATAAATTCAGATGCAAACCTATTTACGTTGCCTTTTGGGCTTAAATGTCAAGCTGCCTGAACCGGGAATTGAACCCATGACCTTTGAAACCAAAGGCGAGGTCCTACCTCTGAGCCATACTGACGCGACAACGACCCTACACACACTGTTCTTCCGATAGACACTACGCCCTACCAAAGCCCCCTGAATAAAAGGCCTTCCCAACACTGCCAGAAACTTCGATGCAAGGGAGGTAAAACAGGTTTTACAAATCTTTACAAATTTGTAAAACTCAGGTTTCCAAATTTTGTCAACAGACGGTCATCCGTAACAAAGGTCATCGATTTGATGTTTTCTGAACGTGCAACCGCAACTACCTTTTATTCAGGAGGCTCTTTGACTGTACATATTAACGTAGGAAACGTGGCAGATTAGCGACTTCAAAGTCTGGCCGGTAAGACAATTACTCGGTTTGCTTCGAATATTGCCTGTTTTGAAGTACGTTCAGTGCACCTTGCGTGTACCGCGAGTTCAAGACGTCGCAAACATGAGGCGAGTTAGGCCTCAGGAAAACGTGGCAAACTTAATATACTCAACTCAAGCTTGCGAGTTTAATATCGTTAAGTATTTATCAGTATGGAGAATTTAAAATGAAGGGCGAAGTAAGAAAACGGACAAGTATGCAAGCCGGGCTTTAAGCTTAAGCAAGTTGACACACTGACGTTTCGGCGTGGTGGTAAGCGAATACCAAATTGTGTACCTTGCAGGCACCATAAACAGCCGATTTGCCACGAACTCCGACTTAAACACTCGATGAATGATAACGTCAAGTCATTCTCCTGCCCCAGTCATGGCCTGTAAAAACTATCCTCCGACCCGACCTACAACCATATTGGGGGGAGAGGCGGGGGAGACAAAATGGCCGCAATTTCATTTCTTCGAGGTCTGTTCGGGAATTGGCCAAGCAAATCGCGTCTTTGCACCGTGAGTCGCGACATCTATTGGCGGTTTTCAAAATAATAATTTTAATTTGCGTGGCAAATTTTTATTATCCATAACAGTATTTTTTAAATAGTTTTTACAGTTTTCACTCAGCCACAGTTATGCTATTTCTCTACTTTTGGGCAAAAAAGGAGACACGTTTGTGTATCCATAAAGCGTTGCAAGGGAACGAACGTCGGCAGTTTGTTCTGTCAGTGTCGCCCTCTGCTGACAGAAAGCGGCAACAGAGCAAATCAATCGGATTATTGGCGCTTTCGGCGGCCATATTGTCAAGTCCAGTGGCGTATGCTGTTTGTCGTACAAGATCTGGCCGGTAGTGTAGTAGAGCCCTCCCCAGTCCTGTAGCTTGGGGGGGGGGGGAGTCCACAGAGGACGCGCCACAACGGCGAGCTTGCAAACTCGGGCCATCGGCCTTCAAAGCTTACATTATATACCGCCAGGTCGTTGCTTGAGAAAATGGCGAGCTGACGCGCCGGAAAATGAGCGGTTTCGTTTACTTAATACCCTCCTTCTGCCGGAATTTGTCACGTGAGGTAGACGGTGATCTTTCAATCAATATCCCTCCCGCTCATTAGGTTGCGGCGTGACGTGCGTGAGGAGGGAGGAAAGGGGAAAGGCGTAATAGCCGCCCAGTTAAACTCTGGCTTCCCTCCCACCAGGATGTGAAGCTACCACCTACGATGGACAGATAGTGATGAGAGACTGACAAACTGACAAATACCTTGTTAAGGAGGGCGGAAGATTATGGGCTGAGTGAAGGAAGGAAGGATTTTTCTCACCCCCCCCCCAAATCATTTGTTTTTTTTTTTTGCTTTCAGAAAAAAAAACGTCATTTAATCTACGGCTCTGGTTGCTTAATAAGCTGTTTGAGTTTTGTAAATTTTTTGTCTTTTGTTCCGTTTTGTTTTCATGCTTTTTTTTTTTTTTAATTAGGTTTCCTATTTTCCTTGATTATTTGACAATTGCAGCCGCCGGAAAAAAATATCGCGTCAATAACTTTTCCTTTTTTAATTCCGTTAAAAGTGGATTCCATTAACTTTTACCGGAAATACGGTTTGACTGACTTAGAGAGAGACTGCTTACGTACCGCGTTTGACGAGTGAAGAATGTTTGTTGGATTGAATTGACATCGGGACTTGAGAGGCGAAAGAAAATTAAAATTAAAATTAAAATTGTTGATACGGTCCTTCGGGTTAGGGACATGGGATTGTGGAAGAATGGTGGACGGGGAATGAGTATAGAAATTATTGTGTGCGCGGCGTATCTTGAGTCTTGCAAACATTTTATGAGCGGCTACGTTCTCCTGGAGGGGGCGACGTTAATCGACGGCCGCACTGGTTTTTTTTAACCATCGTGGATATCAAAAAGGCACTCTGCTGCCAAAAACGTACAATGGATTATCTGTGTTCGTTCTGGAGCGAACTCAAGATAGGCCGCGGACACTTTAGGGTGAGTAAGTCGGAAATTAGGGAAGCAAATCTCGAGGACAGCACGAGTGCTCTCTTGCTGCACTTTAGCCAATCACCCAACTCGCTAGTCGTAGGAATCTTTCCTTGGTAAGCTTTTGGGTGTGGCCACTACATTTACTACAAAATGACGACGAGGTAAATCAATTTGGACGACGTAAATAAGCTTGGTTTGATGGGTAATTTTACCCATTTAGTATGACGGTTAATTTTTCGTCCTGTAATGCTACCCCTTTCCTGTCCTCCCATTCTCTCCCTCCTCTCTCTCCCCATCCAAATTCCCCTTTCACCCTCACTTCCCTATCTTTACCCCTACATACCTGCCTTTCTCTTGAGCGTACCACACGCCTGGTCGCTGGTGACATCTAAGTGCCGACTTTGCCAAAGTGTTTCAAAGGGTTTAACGAGCGTTAACCACTCCTGGTCGACTTTGCCAGCTTTGCTTTTAACAGTACTTTTTCTTCAGCTCTTGGCTTACAATATGCAACAATGACTTTGCTCGACTCAGTCAATTGTTGAGTCCATCTCTTTTGCTTTGGGTCGCACGTTTCGACTTACAACAATATAAAACAATGACTCCCTCGACACAATCAATTAGTGACTTTGCAGCTTTGCTTTCACATTTTTGCTCTGAAACTGTAGAGTTTAAGATAACATACATGGGAATTAAGAATAAATTAACTTTTAACTGAAAAACTTGGCACACAAAAGGACACCTTAAATCATGCGTGCCACACGTCTTGAAGGCCAGTGGGTCAAACTTTTGTGTCGAATTTCTTACTTTTTCCTAATTTCTTTGTAAAATAAATCAAGGACCACGCTAGTGGTCCGACCGCTAAGTTCAATAATTGTCACGCTTCATTGTAACTTCAATGTAAGAAAGTCATTGTTTAATTCCTGCATTGTTGTTGCATGGCCACTAGCTTTTGGTACTTTAACAGAAACCAGAGCTGAGCGTATTTCGCGGTGGTGACGAGAAATACGTATGCTACGAAACAGCTTGAAAATTGTTGAAAATGGACAGTCTTTGTGCCCTGACAAGCATTTAGCCTTTAATCTAATACTCGGTAGGATAATCTTTGCAACTAACGTAGCAACTTGGTGGCAGCCATTTTGGATCTGATATCACTACTTTGATTGGCTGAAACTTGGCGGGTTCTTTCACCATTGTGGGTTTTGTTTTAGATACTGTTTACAGAAATCGGTATGCGCAGAAAACTTCTTCACTGCTGTGATGTTTGGGACTTACTTTTTCTTTAAATTCTACAGTTCGTGAATCTCGGAAGCATTACAAAGGATTTTTTAAAAAACGTATTTAAAACTACAAAATTGTAAAACAAGTGAAAATTCTCTTAAAAAAATTACCCTTGAATCATTCCTCATTCACCCACAAACAACATTTTCCCGCGCGTTGAAACCAACAACTCTCTTCTTTCTATCGCGTTTGTGTCGGTTGGATAGCGCCTTAGGCGAAGCCTTTTATTGGCCAACTAGGAGGTCGTGTGTGGGGCGGTGTATTGATCTAGTGGCGAGTGCGTGGGCGTCAATCAGGACCCCGGACTCTAATCAAGTGGAGGGCCTTCAACCTAAATCCAACCGTTACACCCCCCCCCCCCTCTTTTATCCCCCCTTCCAATTCTCGCCTGCTTCAACTGTTTGTCATTCACCATGTCCACTGAAAAAATAGGGAGTTGAAAGAGATCCTTTAAGCCTCCAAAGGGAGTAGGTTTCTTGGTCCATTCCTGAATTACGGAATTCCTGAACTAGAAGGAGCGGAGGATCGTCGTGGTGGTATGTGGGGTGGCGTGGGTGGTTCCTCCCTTTTTTTTTTTTTTTGGGGGGGGGGCCGCCGGGGGGGGGCGGGGGGGGGGGGGGGCTTTAAACCAGTGAAACAACGACTTTAACTACACATTAAACAATTACTACGACGATCATTAGTATTTTGCGTCAAATGATGTGTAACACTTTCCACTCCATAATTCGCCCGGAGGGCAGGGATGCCGCCAGTGTGACAAAAGGTGAAAAATGTGAAAATTTGCTATTAGTAAAAAAAATGTGAATAATGTGTAAATTTGCTATTGGTAAAACGAAATGTGAAAATTTTCTATTGTTAAAAAAATATATGTGATAGCAAACTACTAAAAAATATGCGTGTGGAATCAAACAGCTGAATTTGTGGTAAGAATTTGTGACATTTTCGTGATAAGTAACATAGTTAATAACAAGTTTAATATCTTTTCATAGCATACTGGGTGCGCGGTGTATCTTGAGTCCTGCAAGTATTTTGTGATCGGCTACGTCTTCCTGGATGGGGTGGCTTTAATCGATGGCCGCCATTGTTTTTGTAACCATCTTGGATGTCAACAAGGCACTCTGCTACTGAAAACGTACAATCGATTATCTGTGTTCGTTCTGCGGAGAACTCAAGATAGGCCGCGCACACTATAAGTGTGTTGTTAATAAATACATGAGCGTAATAATTATGCGGATGCATCCTGAAACAGCAAAAAAATAATAATAATGAAATTGATAGAGACATTACAAAGATTAGGCTACTTGTAGTAAAGAAATATTTGTATTGTATTGTATTGTAGTGGGTGGGATGCAGAAAAAATGAAAAAAAATAAGTATGGAAAAGATGTGAAAAAAATGAAAAGTTGGTGTGCGAAAAATGTGAAAAACAGGAAAGTGAAAACTCAACCTTACATTCTGATGTACAAGCTTTTAGCGTTTTTTGAACCTTAAATTTGTAGCAATTGCTTGAATATCGCCGTAAACATACCAACAAAATAAAAACAGGAATCGGTTTGACATCTTTAATGGGGATTAAAATTCTCCAGAAAAATCTGAATCACCCAAGTACTCTACGAGTAGGACGTCAGATATTTTGTCCTTTTGACCATTTTTGCACCCTGCCGTCAGCCATGGCAGAACATGGCTGGAAGTTAAGACAGGTCTTAGAAGCAACCCCCGAATAACGAACGGGCTTTCCTGCAGCACCGTTCTGTACTGCGGGATATAATGTTTTTCTTTTCGATTTTTCTTATAGATATTGAATTACAATGGAAATCTTTATGATCACATTGTATCTATCCGTTTATTACCTACTTCTCAACGTGTGTGGCGCTAATTGGGGTAGCGTCATTTAATTTAAGCTTATTAGTATTTAAGGGGGAAGCGGGGGAGGAAGGGGACATTTCTAACTCCATTCAGTTATTTGCTTATTTCACTTCAAGTCAATGGAATTTTTTCGAAATTCTTTTTACAAACGATATTTTACAAAAGATAGATAATATGATTTTTTTACGTTCAAAAGGGTAGTTTGTCGGCCTGCGTCTATGTACTCTAGTTGTAAGGTCGCTAAGGAAGTGGACGATTATTCACAAGGCACAATGCTCGATCCTAATTCACTCCTTACTGTATAGCTAGGGGACCATGCACATAGCGTTTGCATATTAGGCTATCAGCTGAATTTATCCTTCTGCTGCACTTCGTAGTCAGGGAACCAACCTTTCAGTCAGATCCCACACACCAATTAACTCGAGCTCACGATTCTGTCCCGTTTTATACCCACTCGGGCCGGGGCAGAACAATAGGCTCTTGCCTGAGGCTACTGGCGAACTGGTTCAATCCGCTGCCAACTGGGTTGCAGTGAACCCGTGTTTCCACCTGGCGGCTGGCAGCTGTCCAATTTATGAGTCTGCAGTAAAGGGAAGGCTGGTAAGCCACCATGATTGAGGCAAGTCGAACTACGAAGTGTTTGCTTCGTGAGTTGCGTTCTGCCGATCATGTAAGCCGGTTACACAGTAAGGCAACGTCACGTATCTCCATTTTCACCTAGTCGTGTAGAACAAACCTTAATAGGTTCACTTTAACCATAAGTGTTAGGTTTGATAAATAGGGATGACCGTCCGGTAAATCCTCTGTAATTCAGATACTGTATAATTCTGTGAAGAATACCTATTTGGCATAGTACTTTTTTGTAAATACTATCTGAAACAAAACCCACAAGGGTGAAAGAACCCGCCGAGTTTCAGCCAATCAAAACAGTAATATCAGGGGGAAAAAATGGCTGCCGCCAAATTTCTACATGGTGTACGGTACCAACCCTAACCGAAAATTGTTCCCTTTCGAAAGTAGTGATATCACCCCCGACAACGAACAACTATTGCTTCTCAGGGCGAAAGCCTGCCTATTTTCAACAATTTTCAAGCTGTTTCGCCGCTTATGTATTTATCTTCACCATTGTGAACTACGCTCTGCTCTGGTTTCTGTTATAGTGATTTCACACGGAATAATGTTTGCGTGCCATGCCGCGCCCGCGGATTTCACACGGAATAATGTTTGCATGCCGTGCCGTCCGCGAGCCACGACGGCCGCTACGCAACAACCGGCCAGCCCGGCCCAGCACGGGTTGGCGCTGCTCGGCACGCTTTAATTAACACGGCGAACGCGCGCCGTGCCGCGCTGCTAGAAATGCTAACAAAGCTTCATTGTAGTTAAAAATTCTCGCCACCGGTTGTTGTGAAAACAAGGAGGCCGACAACGGCCGCTTGTAATTAAACCGTCTGAAATCAAGTCACGCTTGCCCTCCAGAATCTGGTAAAGCCCAGCCCGAGACGAATTATTCTGTGTGAAATCACTATTAAAGTACCAAAGCCAGTTCAAAGGGTTCAAAAGGTTTTACAGCGAGTGTTAAACTGCTTCTGTCATCTGCCCGAGGAAGACAGTATCGATATGGCCCAAAACTAGTGGCCGCCATGCTGGAATTGAACAATGACCTACTTACAATGAAGTCTGAAAATTGCACTTGGCGGGCGGACCACTAGCATGGTCCTTGATTTAATAAATACGGATGCAAACCTATTTACGTTGCCTTTTGGACTTATATGTCAGACTGCATCAGCGTGGAATCGAACCCCGGGACCTTTGAAATCAAAGGCCAAGGTCCTACCGCTGAGCCATACTGACACGGCCTTGATTTATTTGCCCTTATACACATAACAAAATATTTTGTACTTTTTTTGTGTAATACTATTGCAATATTTGTTGCCCTCATCTTGATTCTTGCATGATTTGCTTTATCTGCATGAGACTACTGCATGAAAAATTGTACCACATTGCACTATTTGTTGCCCTTATGTGTTATTAGCAGTCATACTCGATTTCGACCGGTGTTTTGTTTCGCATTGACCGTCCAGAGCTTGGTTTGACGGGCAATTTGCCTTCTTTTCGATTTATGGTTTTGTTTTGCCCGTGGTTGTTTCCCAGTTTTCGCTCGGTGTTTCCTGGACGATCGCTGAGACGCGTAATTTGTCTTCCTGTAATACTGTGTCCCTTTCCTCCAGTCCTCTCCCTCCTTTCTCCATTCCCCTATCCTCCCATTCTTTTGCTTCGGCTGTTGACTTATAGTATGTGACAGTCGCTTTGCTCAACTCAATCATTTGTCGACTCCATCTCTTTTGCTCGAGTTCTCACTTTTAGGCTTAGAACAATATACAACAGAGACTTGCTCAAAATTGTCAATTGTTGACTATACTTTGCTTTGCTTTCATCTTTCGGCTCTGAAATTTGGCTTGTAGTGGAAAAGTTAAGTTAAAGTTATATCATAGAAAAACCCCATAGGGGATTAGAGACCCATCAAGTTTTCACCACAGAAAGTAGTGATATCAGAGCCAAAATGGCTCTGATATCACTGTGTGTGGTGCGAACCGCGATCACTCAAGCTTAACTGACAATTACCGAGGTGTCAGTTAAGATTGAGTGGTCAGGGTTGGAACTGAAAACTTGGTGGCAGCCATTTTGGCTCTGATATCACTACTTTCTATGACGTGTATTGAGCTAGGCTGTAGAAAAAGCACGATGACGGACATAAACGCCGTAGACTTTTTAATTTCTAAGTAGAGAATTGTAGATAATGATGCTTAGAATTGTAGGTCTCTATTTAATTTATAGTTTCCCGTATCTCCCTTGCATTTAACACGGCGGTTGGCAGCCATGTTGAATTTCTGGAGTATACAAATTCTACTAGTATGTTCGATTTCCTTTAGAAAAGTAAAATGAAAGGTAACAAGATTAACTTCTTCCTCAACAGTTAAGCCTCCTGAAAAGGGATGACCGATGTGCATTCAGTTATGCTTTATTTCAGTTACTATTTTTCTTGTATTGCGATAGGCTGAGAGAAAGCAAAATGGCGGACGTGAACGCCACATTAGACTTTCAATTACCTGGTTACAAATTTATACGTATTACAGTTTTATGAACACTTGTTTATATTTAATTTATAGTGGGGGGGGGGCCCCCCCCCCCCCCTTCCTCTACTCAGATTCGGATTAAAGAATCCAAATAAAGACTGTTGGAAGACGATCGGAATTTAAATCAAACAATAATTTCAACGAAAACAATTTTGGTTTACGTAGTGAGTAAAGTTGCAGAGTAACTGATTACTCGTTAACAATTGTTGCTAGGATAACATTCAAATTATATTTGTGTGGGGAAGACCTGGTCCTTGTCCTCGTCCTTACGCACACCGCACACAACAACAGAATTCAACCAACTTTACGCAGCGCAAGAATAACTTTGGGGTAGAATTTCGGTCTTATTTTGGTAGTTTTTTTTTTTAATTTGTATACATGAGGACAAAGTATGTCTTCTTCCTTCCCCCAGCCATAAATAACGCTTAACAAACGACAGAGTCTCAGGAGGCGCCCGGTGCATCGACAGGGTTCGTCGCATGCAGCATGATTGGTTCCGGGGCTTTGCATCGACACGTCGGTTGTTGCTGGCAAGAGAGACTCCCGTCCTTTGGTCATTGGTCCCGGTGCGTCGGTGCGGTTCCAGTACTCCTTCTGCCTGTAGCGCCGTCTCCTGGCGACACTTGGCTGCAACTACTCCGTCCTCCCTTTCCGTGCAAGAACCATAGATTCTATACTCCGGCTTTTGAAAATGTCTGTACATACGACTGATTGTTTAAACTTCATGTATTTAACTTCCTATTCTTGTATCAATACATACTTGATGTATCTTAGATGCTCGTGCCAATTGTTACCTGTCCTTAACGACCAACTTAGGGTAGTTAGGCCTACTAAGTGAAGCCTACTATGGCATTCCAACCATCCACCCCAACCAACCCTGATGTCACCCATTTTTGGCCTACTAATTTACAACCTCTTTTCCTCTCTAACTGACCAGCCCAATTAGTTATTAACTTACTTGTTTAGGGACCATTATAAAGCCGTGAATTTGTCATCATACTTTAGCGCATCATCATCAAATTTATAATTAAACCCGAACCAAAATGGCAGAAAGGTGATTCTCGACTCCGTTTAATCCGTAACTTACGTTGTCCGGTGTGTCAACCATCTAAACGTTACCATGCGATAAACGTTACCACCGGTTGGCAGAAAACTGAACCAAAAGTTTTAACTGGGGCAATGACGCAATGATGCGATGAACATTAATATTAGACGGTGAATAAAAGGACCAGTCATTAAATATACAACCATTTATGATTTTTTTTTTCCCTTTTATTAACATGATTGCTGTATACCAGCTTTGATATTTTCTCCAGGCGTACAGCAATTCTTGTTTGCTGTGTTTAGTTTGCCAATTTCTGCTCCAAGACAGAAGTGTGAAAGGAAACGAACAGGTTGTAGATAAAGAGATAAGCCCAACAGCTTGCCTCCCCCGTCTTTTCCCTCCCGCCATTTTTATTGAAGTGCGGGGCTGTGAAAAACCGTCATATGACTTCCTCCCTCAGGGCTAGTCGTTAGTGACATCTGCTTCCCAAACGGCCAGTAATTGGCCACCGTTTTTTTTTTCCTCTTCTTTCCTTTTTTCCCATTTTGTGATGTTCCTCCTTTTCTCTTTTGTGTCACGGATTTTGTCACTCGTGTCTCTTCGTATTTTCCCCCTTTTTATACCATTTTTAACGTCCGTGTCTCGACTTTTATCCTGGCACGTGCGAGAGGGAGCAGTGTGAGTTGTGTGGACATAGAACTCATTTTTGTCGATGACGAATTTATATTTTTCTATGCAACCAGGCTTGGGGGAGTAGTAAAGGAAGAAGAAGCCCATCCTGTAGTATTTTAGGATTAAATTGACCCAAAAGCACAAAACGCAAAAATATGAACTGATCACGCCTGGTAAATTACTTGTCGAAAACACGAAGAAAGAATGGCTGCCACATCGCCCACTACATCGCTTAAGATGTATTGATCATGCCTGGTAAATTACCTTTGTAAAACACGAAGAAACAATGGCTGCCACATCGCCTACTACATCGCTTAAGATGTATTGATCGTGCCTGGTAAATTACTTTTGTAAAACACGAAGAAACAATGGCTGCCACATTGTCCACTACATTGCTTAAGATGCATTGAATGCCTGGTAAATTACTTTTGTAAACACGAAGAAACAATGGCTGCCACATCGCCTACTACATCGTTTAAGATGTATTGATCATGCCTGGTAAACAATGGATACCACATCGCCCACTACATCACTTAAGATGATGATCACCCCTGGTAAATTGCTCTTCGAAAAGAGAAAGAAGCGCTGGTAACCACGTCACCCATTACATCGCTTAAGATCCATTGATCACGCCATGTAATTCATCATTTCGATAGCGTTGATGATATTCTAAACATAGCATCCACGTTCCAGATTCGCCGTCATCCAATAGGCTGATGTGGGTCACGTGATCTCGTTTCAGTTATGGAAATCACGGCGCTGCTGCGAATAGTGTTGTTACATTTTTTATTTACCGGTATTTTATTTGTATTGCTCGAAGATTTTACATGCTGCATCTAGGAGTTGAAAGGGTGAAAAAGGCGCTTTTAAGTACCGTTTTCCATGCTACGTAAATTACTCTTCGAAAAGACGAAGAAACAATGGGTGCCACGTCACCTATTACATCGCTGAACAGGTAGTGATCCGGCCTCGTAAGTTATTCTTCGAAAAGTCAACGAAACAATGGCTGCCACCCCGCCCACTGCATCGTTTAAAAAAAATTAATTTCTTTTGAGCTTTAAGTCAGCCGAAGCAATTTAATGCTCGTATGGCTAAACCTGCTCAATTTTGGACATTGCCAGACTTTTTAGAGAATAAGAAATATCTGGTAAAGGGAGGTGCCGACCCGGGAAACCTCCGATTACCGTAGGGGCCGAAAGATTATCCAGAAGTGGCCAAAATAGTTCCCATAATCGCTGAAGGAGTGAGGTAGCCTCTCACGCTACGCTGGCCGGCAGTCCTGGCGGGGACTTTGCCAACATCCCCTTTCCAGGGGTTCGACCAGATCCGCAAACCTCTAGCAACAAGACTGAGCTCGCTCACCGCTTAGCCACGATGACCCAGCTTAAGCTCCATTTATCATGCCACGTAAATTACTCTTTAAAAAAATGAAGAAACATTGGCTGCCACATCGTCCATTACATAGGCACCATACACCAAAACTCATCAACACAGGGCCAGCTTTGATAAAGCTTGCTGTGCTCTTCCGTGGGTTTACGACAGTACGACAACGAATGGGAAAATGTGAAAACACGGCTTCCTACTAGACCGTCGTTATGCCGGAAACACTTAGTCAGCCTAAAATGAGTTGTTTTTTCATCTGAATTTTAATTTTTTTGAGTCCCCAGCATCGTTAATTTTAGGCACCCCTGCCTCCTGAATCCCTGTACGTTCCCTCTCCCAGCTCTGACATTGCAGAAAAAAATGGCCGTGTTCCGAATGGTGGTGAGTTGAAATAATGTCAGATGTGGGGGGAAGATTTTCGCTAAATATTCTCAGATTCCGGGCGTATCTAAACAGTGCAAAGATTCCATACCAAAGCTACGAAGGGGGCGCCTTGACAATTACAATAAAAGGTCGGCAAATAAAGATCTGATTTTAACGTTTAGAACGTGCGCGCCATTTTCACCCGGCCCGCGAAATGAAAGGCGACAGCTGTTGGCCTCATAATCGAAAGTCGTTTGTTTTCATTACGCGAGAAATTGGCCGCTTTCGAAGCAATTATGACGAGAAGCTGTTGATTGCGTAACAGCTTGCAACACAAACTGAATGCTGACTGTCGAAATTCCTTTGTACCCCCCTTCGGTCTCGTTTTTGACTAGGGTTACAGTGCGTGCAGTGCTAGGGTGGCAGTGTTAAATCAAGTACGTGCAGCATTACGTAAAGCAGCCCCTCTTACGTACAATTTTTAAGGAAAAAAATCCAGAGCGTCATAAAGGTGACGGTGTGTCCATGATAGCATAAAAAAGCTACCAAGAATGTACAAAAAAGTGCAACAAAAAAAATCCTAAATATGAGACACATCAATAAAGAAAATATCACAAGGTAAAGGAATATTTTCTTTTTGTCTTTTTTCTTTATTCATTACTCGCATTATTGCTAGTTTGGAGGCCAAGAAGCAATGTTGCTTTCCCGCCTTGTGTATGTTTGTGACCTCTAGGTCATCACTGAGAAAGACTGAACGGCTTGGCTGGAGCTTTTAGCCAGTATCCGCCCCGGTAGCGCAGTGGTTAGAGCACCCGGCCTATTCAGCGGGAAGTACTGGGTTTGAGTCACAGTGGGGGCAGTTATCTTTTCCTTCTTTCTCAGAATAGTGTATCTTGTACCCTCACAAGGCCAGTCTTTAATGCAGAATGTTTGCTCGGTATGAGACACATCAGTTGTCAGGAACGTCTCCAGAAATTAAGTATTCGTTCACTTACTTGGCGAAGACAAAGGAGGGGAGGGGGGGGGGGGGTATTTATATGTTTCGAATTATCCGTGGTGTTGATTTTTGTTTTCATAACATGTTTTTTTTTGCCCTCTTCTCTTGTGAATATAACACCCGAGGATCACCATCACCATACAAACTTGTCATTAAAAATCCCCACTACAGTCCTACTCGAAATTCTTTTTCCCATCGTTTGGTACATCTTTGGAACTCCCTACCCGATTCTGTAGTTACTGCTGCCTATGTAATACGGTTTAAGAATACTTTGGACCACCACGCATCTGACGATTTAAAATATTATTTCGAGCCTTTATTGAGCTTTGGTATGATAACGTGAAAATCCATTATTGTCTTCAGGGACCTATTTTTGATTAACAATTTTCGCTACTCATGTTGGCTAGTCATGTGTAAGTATTGTACTACTATTATTTTATGTGGTTTTACTGGATTAGAGTTTTCATTTTTGGTTATTTGTTTCTCAGATGTTTACACATATTTGTCTCTTTATATTGGGTAATTTTGCTCGCTACCGAAACCGAAACGTTATTTACTATGGTGTAATTGGCTACAGCCCCATTCCATTTCGAAACTGACCGTCTATTGTTTTCTTAAATAAATAAATAAAATAAATTAACTATTACCGCACGTTCCAACTATCGTTTTGGGTGGCGACCCCATGCGGCAAAATGTGGAACGACTGATTACCCCAGTAACTATTTTCTACGCTGAATAGGTTTTAACCCAATAGTTGAGTGCAGAATATTATCATTCGTGCTGCGAATAGCCCAGGCATGAGCCTTAACAAGTGTTCACGAGCATAGGGTGATGAAGCAAATGGCGTCTTCAAGCCAAGGCCTACTAGGGTAGAAATCGTGTGTTTCGAATCCTGACTCAACCCCAGTGTACTCCCCCTCCCCGTCCTCCGGCCCCCATAATGTAATTTAGCTATTGATACTCGGTGTTTACTTCACCCATGTGAGAAACAAGATGGCCACCAAAGTAAAAACAAAACACGTTCAAAGACAAATTTTAGACAGATTTCTGGTGAAAGATTGTTTGTAAACTCGGCTTCTCTTTCTATCCATCTGTTTATATTATTAGAAAAACTGAATGTTCAACTCTTTTTATTATGAGCAGACGCATTCTTTTGTTTATATAAAAACTCTCTAAGAGTTTAATTATTTCAGTGGTCGAAAATTATCCAGACACACGCAGTGTCGCGCCAAGTTAGGCAACAAACAGCACAACAAACGTCACGTCAATTCAATTGTCGAGGATGTAAACCATTGTAGCGCGGTCAAGTGTCTTATATCCTGAAGCAGAGTTGGGTACATTTCAGGTACTTGGATAAAAATAATAATGCGGTACAAAAGCTTTTGTGTTGAAATCGGGAGCAATGACCCATCTGACAAAAATTAACTCGTGTAGGAATGCCAGCTAAGCTGCTTTCAATACAAAATCTGACCCTGAATAACATTGCAAATGTGTTACTACTAGTTACTAGCTAGCTAGCTAGTCCGCTCATCCCCCATGTTAAATCCCATAGGGTGATTATTCATCGACACCGAGATAATGGGAAGGCTTCCAGCTATGAATTTGGACGAATGGGTGCAGTACAATACAAACTGCGTACCTTTTATGGTTTGGAGCCTGGAGGTGTAACGGGGATGGCGCGGGAGGGCGCATAAGTACGAAAAGATAGGTATAACCAGTGTTAGTATTGTCGGCATCGTCTCTCATTGGACGGCCAAAGTTCGGACAATGACAACGTGTATACTGACGTGCGTGACTAGACACACACTAGTGTATCACGACAAATGTAAACAACGCTGCCAAAGAAATTGTATTCAAGTCCATTTCACGAAAAAGAAACAAAGCCAAAAACTGGTAAAGATGCCACCAAGTTAAGAGCGGTTCGGCCCTTCAAAGGAGTGATATCAACACACCTAAACTAACAAATTACAACTAAATTAAAACCAAACCAAAAACCTATAAAGATGTAACTAAGTTTGGAATGGTTTGGCCTCTAGGCAAAAGGTAGTAAGTGTTGAAAACCAATTTCTTGTTGATGTGGCACTTTATTTCACATCTGCACAGTAGTGGAGTTGAGTCTAATGCACAATTAAAAAAAAAGGAGTGATAGCATATCAAAAACCAAAACTGGTGAAAAGAACGCCAAGATCCTAATGGTTCGGCCCTTCAAAGGCGTGATATCAACACACCAAAACATTCGCCAACTTAATCAGACTGTATAATACTTTGGACGTTAAATGAAAACTTGAACATTGCTACCGAAAGTAGCATTGTTCTAGATTTCATTTAACCTTCGAATTATTAGTCGGTGCGATTAACCTGGCGAATGTTTTGGTGTGTTGATATCACTCCTTTGAAGGGCTGAACCATTCGGAACTTGCCGGCCCCTTTTACCAGTTTTGGTTTTTGATATGATAGAAATCTGTTTGAAACGGGCTTTGTATCACTTCAGTATCGTCCTGGTTAAAACTACTTCCATTTTACAGCGTTGCCTCAATGCTGTCAGCTCACTGTAGGCTACGTGTTCGCGTCTCTTGAATCACGTTTTAAATATAGCATTTACCTTCCCCCACTGTCTCGAAAATTCCCCATTTCCGAACCGCCATCACGCATTTATGGATTGTATGACAAAGTAAAGCCTTTCTCTCTCTCGTTCAAATCTCAATGATTCACAAATTGGTATCGATCATTCGTCGCCATCCAACGAGCGAAGTGACTTCCAGGAGAGGGATTACAGCTTATTATTGGAGGGGGGGGGGAGGAGCAGGGAAAGAGCATCTACGGTGTTGAAGAGGAGACATGACTAAAATAGAAATCGGAGGGAAATATGCAAATTTGTGACGGGAAGTCTTGGTTTGCATAAAATGCACGATTTCGCCTCTGAAGTCAAAACATAAAAATGGTAGCTCCCCAAACCTCCTTTCTAGCAAAAAAAAAAAAAAAAGCTGGTGAATGCTCTGCTTTTGGCATTTCTGTTGGTACCAATACGAAGTTAGTTTGAATGCATTATAGTTTGCTAAGCATCGTGTCAAGAATTCAAACATTTTCGCATGGAGACAGTAGTATATGCGGCACCGGCTGACTTATTTCGGGAGGGGTGGTTACAGTGAAAGTATTCACCCTATTACTATCTTGTTCCTAACGTATCACTGCTTTAAGGTTCAATCATGTCTCAGATGGTACTAACTTGCCGTATAACTATGGCCAAACACGACAATACGTCACCGTAACACTTTACGAAATACGTCGTAACGGTCGAGCTGGGTTTAACATGTTTGTGTGGTGATTCTTTAATTCCATCGGTAGCAAACAAAAAAATTGTAATACGTATTCGGTATGCTCATTAATGCAGGTTAATGCTTTTATAATAGCAATGGCCTTAGGTAGATGTTGTTATTTAGTGTGTCTTTAAATACATCTGGTATATAAAACTGACTTCGCGTAGGGCTCCACTACAGTACCGGCCGGACCTTGGATGAAACCTATAGCTTATGCGAACGTTGGACAATATGGCCGCCGGAAACGTCACTGATGCGATTGATTTATTCTGTTGCCACTTTCTGTCAACCGAGGGCGACATTGACAGTACAAATTGCCAACGTTCTTTCCCTTGCAACACTTTCTGGATACATAGCTTAACTGTGGCTGAGTGATAACTTTAAACACTATTCAAAAATACATTTACGGATAATAATACGAATTTGTCACGCAAATCTACGCAAAAATTAAAATTATTATTTTAAAATCCACGACTAGCAGCCAATAGATGTCGTGACTCACCGAACAGAACTCGAAGAAATATGGGCCAGTCGTGGTGGCCTTTTGTGTACCCCCTAAAAATGTTTAAAGGTCGGGTCGTATAGTTTACTGGCCATGGCCAAAGTGCTTGGGCTGACGGTAATTTACTATACTTTGTTCCACATTATGTTTTCAGAAAACTGACTGTATGACGCCACATTTTCAGCCACTACGAGTGCAAAAAATTCGTAATCGTTCCATTCGTAAACTCTAACGGTAACTATGTTGAGTCTACAAGTGTGATATCCACATGTTTTTGCACTCTTAGTGCAAGGAAACGAGTCGTCATCCAGTCAGTTTTCTGAAAACATAATGTGGCACAAACTATATCGTGTTTGACCAATTGCTATACTGAAAGTCAATACCATCTGAGATAGGACGGAACCTAAGAGCAGCGATACATTGGTAACAAGGCCGAAAGGGTTAAACAGCTCTCACTATATATGACTACCCTTTCGTAACCACTCTCCAAATAGGAGTCAGTTTGTTCGTTATGTACCACTATGGATGAGTTACTAATTTAAGGAATAGCTTCTTGCGTTATCCACAAGCAGCAAACACGAACACGTACAAATAAGCATAAGCTGGAGCACAGGTTGACCCGGGCCTGGGGACATCAGTCGGCCATCTTGACCTCCACCCCCCAGTTGTGCCTGTTTCCTTTTTCGAAGATTTGAACCCATGGCCTGAAAACCCCTTAATCTGGCTTTGGGCGTAGATGACGGCCCTGGCCCCTCTGGTCCAGACTTGAGGGGCCCCTTCGGTCCCCGGGCCTGAGGTTAAAGAGCCCCACTTGCCCCCTCCCTCTTGGTGGCCTTGCGAGCAAAGGGATCATAGCAATCATATGTTGGCGCCACATGTTTCCCTATATTTCCGCCTATAGACCTATATTTGAGTAATAAGCCTATAATTTTTATTAGTAAACTTTGGGAGCTGAGGAGGCCAAACTAAGTCATGCATTAGAAGTAATTTTTCCGTTGGTCAAAGAGTAAGCATAAAATCACAAATGGAACCCCTGTTGTCCTCTAGTTGCTTGTCACCGCACAGCGCCTGCAACCAAATCAAACTAAAATAACACATAATAAATCGCAGTACCGTAGCCAGAATTTTATTTTACGCACAACGTAAACGAGCCTTGACAAGTATTATTGCACACATGGTTCCCACCAAAATACTGGAATGATTTCCCTAAGTTTTCCAGCTTTTCCAGAGTGATTGAGGTCATTTTCCAGGCTGTGTACAACATCGAAAGGACATTTTTTTAAACATATTTTTTCACTTGTACTTGTTTATAGGGCCCACACAGTTGAAAAACTAGCCTGTTTTGATGAATCTTCAAAAGTATAAAGGATAACATTTTTTTTTACGTATTAACATAATATGTTTAATACTATTAGGCCTATGCCTAAAAGCGTGGCTTTTCGTTTTTTTTTCCTGGACTTTCACGGTTTTTTTTTTTAATCAGAGAATTACCGAGTTTCAAACGAAATTTAAATTTCTTGAGTTTTCCAGGTTCATGAGAACCCTGGTGTATTTCTTAAACATCAAAATTAGTTATGGTACCAGAATAGAGAATACGCAGAACCTTTCAAAGAATTTACCAAACTTTTCAAACAATGCTGTGGGATGGTTACGGCCCTGAAAAGTCGAAAAAAAATCAAGTAATTACAGTACGGCTGAGCTGTAGAGCTGCGGCGTTTGATTTAACTAGCAGCCGTTGGTTTCAGGCCTTCATATTCAGGCCTGGAAACGGAAATGGAAATAGGTTGACAGCTGTATTTATTTCATATTAACCAAGGGCAAGAGGCTTTCCGTCTTGCAAATATATTTGTCTAAATACAAGACCAAATTGAATTGCCTTAAAGCAGCATCGGCATTCAGGACTGCGTGGTTGATCATGCCTTAATAACGATGTTCTAACCACTACGCTGCCGGAGAGGCTTTCTGGCATCAAGTGACAACCAGAAACGGTGGCTGAGCGAACTTTCGAGTCGTAACGTAAGAGTTTACTTATGGAATTCACTTCCGGTCTGTACGGTTTCAGCACCCGGTACGCGGACGCATAGGCACTGCGTAATTAGGCACCGGACACACATGAGGAACCCAAACTTAGGCACTGGGTAAATAGGCACTCGGACAAACAGGCGCCCGAAGAAATCGATACTCCGACACATATAGAAACCGGATAAATAGGCACCAAGTTCAAATACAATTTTTTAATTGGGTGGATTGCCTTCAAATTGCGGGGTGGGGGAGGAAAACGTTTTCTATAAAAATGTTCGTAGCGTTCAAAACTGCTAAAGGTTTGTTGGCATCTCTATTACAGTAGCATCGCTGATGTTATGTGTTAGTCTCAGTGAGGGCGGCGGCGTAATATGAAACATTAATTTACAAAGAAAATTTCGAAAAATGCGAGAAAAAATGCGAAAACTCCCCCAACGGTCCCACACGAATAATTGTCCTAGCTTTAAAACAAACAAGACAGAATTTTAGGACAATCCAGCCCAATTAAAATATAAATTAATAAAAAAAAACTTGGTGCCTGTTTATCCGGTGTCTATATGTCTGAGTGCCTGTATGTCCGTGCCTAATCATCCGATGCCGATTTGTTCTACATCTGAGCCTGTCGATGTTTAACACTTACCTTGTTGTGAGGAGGGGGTAGCCCTCTCAGATTCTTTTTTTTTTTTTGGGGGGGGGGGGGGTTAGGTGTTGTTGAGCCAGTATTCGACATCGTCTTTATCTTTATGTTAGTCTTTGCAACCACAAATTGGAAGTTGTTTTTTTTTTAATCTGTGGAAACAGCTGTAAGATCCTGGTTCGAGACCCAATAGGGACAGAGAATTTTTTCCTCATCTACAACTATTCACTTATAACTTGAATTATACGGTGTAAATTACACGTAGCCCTTTATTTCTTCTCTGCTGTAATTTTTTCTCTAGTTCTCGGTATTTATGAGATCCACACAATTTCTCTTACTTTCGTAATGTAATCCCGGCAATTGCAAAGTATGGGTGCATATATATATTTAAAAAAAATAAAAATAAGCACTTCCTTCTTCCGCAGTCGCCGCCCATGCGCACAAGAAGGGGAATCTGCAGAAAGCATGAGCAGATGTGATCGCACTTGGCAGATATATTTATGATAGGCGTCAACCCAAAGTTATTAAGAAAAATATTGTTAACGGCGGGTGTGGTCCTACGCCCCTTTGGCCAAAGGAAGAAATTGAAGAACCACAAAAGCATTAAATGTAACCCTTTAATTACTAAATTACAAGAACATATTTTCTTTAAAATAATCTTTACTGTCAGTCGGCTAGTGTTGTTAAAGGACCTGGCTAATGAATTGGAATTCACTTACAGTACGATAAGGTAACTCGGTCGCAATGGGTGTTGAAATGTGGGGAGGGGGGGGGGGGCCGGGGGTAGAGAGAAAAAATATATAAAACCAGGAGCTAATAAAGAGTTAGCAATAAGGAGTGTTGAACAGTACAAAGGCACTGTACTTGAGTGTAACAAATGGTAGTGCCCAACATATCTAGTTTTCAGGGTTGCACTATCGATACCGATACCACCCCATCGGAAGGGGTCGGTATCAGATGTGAAGTGAAGTGAAGGGAAGTTTATTGTTCCAAGTGGTCAATGAGCAGTAAAAAAATATATGGGTAAAACTATAATACAAGCTTACTGAAAATCACTGGAACAAAGGTACCGGTTGAGAAAAACTCATGCGCGGGGCAATAACAAAATTGAATGACGTATAAGCTAAAAGTATTAAAATATACACTGTGAAAAAACATATAAGAAACTAAGCAAAAAAACCGGACCCAGTAACAAAACTAACAATTGCTGCAGGAATGTACTAATGTGGAGACAAGTGAGACGTGATACCAGTGAGACTTTCAACTTCGTCCTTTACTTGCTTAGTAACCTTGAACGAAGCTCTTTGCTAAATTTGTAATTATTCGTGTCGTTGCGAATGGCAAAACGAACCTGTTTGTACACTTTAGGAGCAACGTAGGAGAGGAGTTGAAGAGCAGCCTCAGTCTTTGTTTTTGGAAAAATAACCTTTTGCTCATGTACAGCACAGCACGAGTGTTATGAAGGCATCCAATTGGCATCCAATTTGCATGCAAATAATTATTATGAATGAACGTACATCTCAGAGGAAAAAATATTCAATTCTCGAAACAATGGCATCGAGCATGATCTACTGTTGCACATGGTTAGAACCTTAACATTTTTGTTTTGCATAGAAAGTAGGGGCAGCTAGTTAGTAAAAGACAAGCCTCCCCAACAAGATATGCCGTACAACATGAAAACAGTAGCATGCCTATGTCTAATAGTTTTAAGATTCTATGTTGTAAATCTTGACACCGTCGTGTTGCATGAATGAATAGAAATGAAATGTAGCAATTCAAAAATTACGAAATTAAAACGGCAGTTAGAAATTAGGCCTAAATGCTAAAAATTAGGTCTAAAATTGACCTACAATTGTGATAGTACTACTTTTAGATTATAATAGAGACCGTGCTGCAAGGCGTGATAGAGGTGTGTCCCTCAACATTTTCGTCGGTGGCGTAGTCAAGTTTTATACCAGCGGCAGCATTGTCAACCTTTTGAATCTATTGATGTTTGCTAAATGCTATCGTTACTAGTAGGATTGTTTGGGTTCCATTTTAAATGATTTATTATTAATATTTTTAATCTAGGAAGACATTTTCACAGCAGTTGTAGTAAACAATGTAAGAATTACTAGTGGTGGCAGTCCAACCAGCGGTAGCAGCGAATGTGCAGTTTTATTTTTAGTCGGGGGACAACGGCCCATATCCTTACTGTGGGGTGTGGAAAGAGACTGCAAATAACTAAACGGAAATTAAATGCTGGAGCAAATGAAAGCTTATTAAAAATAAATATGATATGCAGCTTAGGCCTACTTGAAAAAAATGTGAAATAAGAAAAAGGCCAGCAAAGAGCAACAGTGTGTCACACCAAAAGGACGAGTCCAAACTTAGCAGAGTGAGTATTACACCACGATTTTTAAGCAGCATTAATAAATATGGTAAAGTCATTAAAATAAACACTAAATACAAATTTAAAATCAAGTTCGGTTTACTCCACCTACAATAGGCCCAAAACCTGTTTCCTAGTTACTAGTAAACTGTAAACTAAAATACAGCTTAGTGTTAATTTTTTTTTAATTCCTGAGGACTTTCCACGGCAGCATATAGACTGGACAACAAAAGAAAATTTTAAAGGAATTAATTTTTAACTGGATAAAAAATAAAAAAAATAAATACCTCATTAAAAAAATTGCATTTTTCAACAATACTGTTTTTTGTAACACTATTTGTAGACCCTTACGTGACTTTATCTTTACCTGTATTGTTGATACTGCTATTGATCCTGTCATCAAGCTCCAAAAGAAAACTGTTGGAGTAATGACTTTGAAAAAATAGCGTGATCATTCATTATAACTCATTCCATAGCTAGGTACCCTGCCAATCCTCCATTTGCATGTTTACAGATTTGTAATTAACTTCTGCACAATTAATAAACATATACTACAACTCGTTTTGTAACCAACTACACGAGGAGTCGAGGAGTGATTCTTATAGTCATTCAGCCTCATTCAGCCTCAAGTTAGTAAAGAGAAACTGAATAAATGCAGCTATTTCCTTAGAAGCAAATTTTAAAATAACATATCCTACTACACAAAATATGTTACTGAAATAATTATTCATCATTTCCAGAAATGCCTGTTTCGGTGGCTACTGAATATCAGTATTGTGGTCTTTGAAAATTGAGTTGTTATGAGCTGAAGAATATTTTCATTACTTTTAGTTATTTAAATTGTCTTATTTTCTTTGTGCCATATTTATTTTATTATTACTATTATTAACATTTTATTCTACGATACGCATTGTGTGACTGTGACTTTTTTCGTGGTTCTTTTTGTGTTTCTACTGCTTTTTTTTTTACCTGTCTTTTATATTTAAATAAATACAGATACAAACCTATTTACGTTGCCTTTTGGACTTATATGTCATACTACCTGAGCATGGAATCCACCCCCACAACTTTTGTAACCAAAGGCCGAGGTCCTATCTCTGACCCACACTGACACGGCCTGTATCGCTATGCTTCCAAGGCCCTGTCAGTATGGCTCAGAGGTAGGACCTCGGCCTTTGATTTCAAAGGTCGTGGGTTCCATTCCCTGCTCAGGCATTCTGACATATAAGTCCAAAAGACAACGTAAATAGGTTTGTGTCTGTATTTATTTAACTCTTGTTGAGCCTTCGGCTTTCCGTCTAAAGACAACGTTTGTTCGCATTTGTTGCATAAGTTTATATTTGCAATTCTAGAGGTTTTTTTATTTAGTTATTTTTTATTATGGTAGCCAAAACACCACACACGAGCATTAGCTCTTGTGGTGTGTGGGCACATACGCGTTTTGTACTGTTTGTCTATTTAATTCAATTCAAGTCAATTCAAATGTAAACCTTCAGTAGCTGAACAAAATCTTAACGCGATACGAAGAGGCATGGAACACGAAAGACGTCACAAATATTCAGACCAACAAATGTCAACCATACACGAACGTCGGAACGTTTTAAGACTTCGTTCACTTTGTCTAGGTCTTAACGTAGTCTGCCTTACCATTATATTGTGTTGAACAACCGTTCTCTGCTGCTTTTGAGTTTCCTAAATTTAGAAACAAAACAAGCAGCTTAAATGATAATTTAAATCATTTCATGACCTTTTTTTCCGTTTCTTTCCAGTTGGAAGAGCGTTCCCAACAATCGCTCCGGCCCCGTCGCCTTGCAGTGGTGCGAGGTCAGAAGGAGATCGTGGGCCGTGACCTGCCCGTTTATCAGAGGGCCTTGCTCAAGCACGGATTCACCCTTCGCACCCCTGCAGCCTTTCATTGGGGGCAACAACTCCAGGCCGAGAGAAATGGATCTTTCTATTATTCTGGAGGTGATGGTAAGAAGAGCTAGTATAGGGAAGAATAGGTGGAAAACTGTGATAAGGGACACTTGTG
>JAHWFP010238408.1:8484-41218 GCA_023313725.1 Lithobius niger | reverse complement strand
CTATCCACTGGGATGTTGCTGCATGCTTTGTTCGTGGTCCCCGGGGACCCATCACAGAGCTCGCATTGTGAGTTGGGACTTAGTTTGTGTTCCATCTTGTAGCCATTGCCATGTGACTGCTTCGGACGTAAAAGGGCTTTGCTGGGCCAAGGAAAAATATGGCATAACTCTTTCATGCCAAAAATAATTCTGGTTACTTTTTTTTCATGGTTAGACCAGTCTCGGGATTCAAACCGGCGTTCGCTTGGTTTGCAGATGAAGATGCGAACCACTGAGCTGTTGTGGCTCGCTTTGTTCCGGATCCCATGGGACACCTAACAAAGCTCGCAGTAGTAATGAGAAAACAAATCATGCTGTCAAAACTGCTGTCCTCAAAATGTAACGAAAGCCAACAAAAATGAAAAAAAATAAGTGTACCAGAAAACTAGATTGGTATTTTCATCTCATAATTGCTAAGAAAAAAAATTGGATTTGATCAATTTAGATAAAAAAAAATATGATATCTAACCCAAAATAAAACTTGTTAAAGATTCCTGCTAAACATTTCGGCAAGCGAAATCGTGATATTAAATGCCAAGCTTTTTTGCCAAGATAATCCCACCGACTAAAACTTCAAACCTTAAATGAAATAACTGAAAATTATCCAGTAAGCAGTTTTCATATATTTCGTTTAACCTTCGAACTATTACTCGGCTGGATTAGCTTGGTGAAAGAGCTTTGCGTTTGATATGACGACTTCGCACGGCCGAAAAGCTTAGCAAGAATTCTTAAAATGTTTTATTTTTGGTTAGATCAAGACACACGCCAAGTTGATAAACGATAACATCCATCGAGATAAAGAGCATGGCGACCACTAGACTCGTTGTGTCTTTACAGCTAAGGTAGGTTGACTGTTTTCAGGCACGTAAGGATAAATAACAATGCGACAGAAAAGGCTGAAACTTGTTATATCGGGAGACTTTATTCGCCTGGCAACATAAAAGTCACTTTTAGTGACGCAGCTTAACATTTTCTCGTTGAAAAATCGACGTGAATAACGTTGATATTTGCTTAATTACTAATTACTACTAACGTCATTTTTTTTGCATTATGAACATAAATTCTTACTTGCGGTTAATAAATCTGATTCTTAGTACATTTTACAGGTAATTGCTCTGGACATGAGCCCTTTTCACAAGGCCGGTTCTTATTGGTCAAGTGGCACAGGGGTTAGGTAACTCTAAACGACTAAATTGATTGTATTACATTGTTTTAAACAGTGTTATTAGCACAGCCGGCAGGCAGTGCTTATTAGAGTTCGTTTGCGCACGAGAATTTTCAAAAACTGGACCGGGGCGGAGGCGGAGGTGCAGCTAACAATATCAAAATGTTACAATGCTACAACATGTAACAATGGTAGAATAATACGCGAGGTGCAGAAGATCAGATTATAGCTCATTCAACAAAATGCAACGATGCTCGGGCGCAGGGAAAGTAACATTGTCGTGGTGTCTTCTTTATTACCGTTTTAACAAAAATAAAATCGTCTTGATTTTCGATTAAATCTTTCAGTTTTAAAACATAGGGGTTGAAGTCTTTAATTTTGAGGCCTGCCTCAAAATCGGGCGGCCGACAGGACTGAATGACTTATTTTCTTCTTCAATGCGGGCTTCGGGAAGCCAGTTGAATTGTTTCTGCGATTGTTTGCATGATACTTGATTTTGATTTTGATATTTTATTGAACCTACTCGGCCTTTAAGCCATCCGCTCAGTCTATAAACTACTTACATACTAAACCAGAATCAAAACACAGTACAAATTGACCAAGATGCACAGCTGTGACCCTGCCCCGTGGGAATGCGTAGGGGCATGGTACCAACCAGGGGCATGATACTGAATCTGCCGGCAACATTACAAAATCCACTATCCATCGAGCTGATACATGCTAAATCTAGACACACAATAGTGTGTTGCCATCAAATAATGAACGTAGACCAAAGCTTGGGCAGAACCTGAACAGAAATACGTATTTCTAATGTTTCGTTTTTTCGCAAAACAAAATTGGGTGGGCAGTGGACATACCATACACAACATAAACCAAATCGTACCACTTTCAATAAAAAGAACGCGAAAAAAGCCAACAAATTAACTGAACAAAAAACGGCTTCGCCGTTTAGAAAAAAAACATTACAGCTCGTATCCCCATACTCACAGCCGTGAAAGGTAGCCTACACGAATAAAAACGGATTAGAGTTCACTCGAACGCAACGAACTAAAATTTGAACTCCCAATTCCAGGAAATAAGGATTGTAACAGGCCAGCCTCCGTGCACACGTAAACAAACAACATGTACATCACTAATCAATCAAACGAAACGGTTGGATATTTAAAAAAAAACCGCACAAAATAAACACGTAAGTACTCACATGAACTAGAACTAAAACAGAAACCATCAAACACAAGCAAAAAAGACTGCCTAACTAGGAGTCTGCTTGTTTCAGAAATTATAAATGCACACAAAATACAGACATAGCCACTCACACAAAACACACTTAAAATATAAAACAACTAACACAGACAAATATTTAAAAAAAAACCTGTATGATACACAAATTAAGCACACACACACGCACACAAACATTAAACATTTCAAACACAAACTGCGTTCACTTACTGACATAACAATTACGTGAAAACAGTCATTATTCCCTGGAATTGGAGTTCAAATTATAGTTCGTTGCGTTCGAGTGAACTATAATCCGTTTTTATTCGTGTACCTTCACGGCTGTGAGTATGGGGATACGAGCTCTAATGTTTTTTTTCTAAACGGCGAAGCCGTTTTTTGTTCAGTTATTATTTAATAATGCTATTCGTATTTAAAAAGGTGACTAGCCTACTGTCCTCAAAATCTAACGAACGCCAACATAAAAAGGAAATGGACCAGAAAACTAGATTGATGTTTCCATCTCATAATTGCTAAGAAAATAAATGGATTTCAGCAATTTGGATCGAAACCATCTATTAAGGATTCCAGCCAAGCAAGTCGTGATATCAAACGCCAAGCTCTTTCGCCAAGCTAATCCCACCGATTAAGACTTCAAACGTTAAATGAAATAATTGAAAATTGCGCAGTAAGCAATTTTCATATATTTATTTAACCTTCAAACTATTACTCGGTGGAAGTGGCTTGGCGAAACAGCTTGGCGTTTGATATCACGACATCACACGGCCGAAAAGCTTAGCGGGAATGCTTAACAAGTTTTGGTTTGTTGTAGATACGCTGTTACACTCCGTGCCAAGCTGAAGTAAATGCCAACTTGGCAGTGTAGTTACCATAATTTAATCAATGTCACCGTATGATTACCGACGGTTAATATAGGCTAAAACAATGGCAAAGTGACACAAGAAACTTTAAATTCAAAGACAGTTTATTTTTCTGAAACTGCGTTGGCTACTTAGAGCTTGGTGAGAGCATTTATCAAGAGTATCTTTAAAGCAGTTTCCCTTGTACCAAACACAATTTTTAACCCAAAAAAATAGTAGTTGATGAAACGTAATGATAAAGTATCTGTCGTAACGAAACTAAGTGCAAAAAATAAAGGGCCTTGTTTTACGGGACGATATTACTAAAAAGCAACATATTGAGCGAGTGGATAGTACTTTTAATTTTTATGTCTAAGCCAACAATAATTATTTTTAGCCTTTGGTAAAGTCCACTATCGACTTGGGAAGGGGAACATAGAAAGTAGAACCGGCATCTCCCACTCTGCGTGTTACGTATTCCATTCAATTGTTGGTAAAACTCTTGCGCCCTGTTTGTTTCGAAAGGGTAGCCAAGCCATAAAAAAAATTCATGCATACGATTTTTGGAAAAATTTTTACCCTAATCTTCCTTTAAATATACAAATTCGGTTATTATTCATTGGTATACGATTGACTTAGCACGTGAAGTGCTTCATCAGGTGGACCATTCAGACCAGAATCGTGCTAGAAAAAAAATAAAACTATTTAAGGGGAACATAATTGCGGGATTTGCGGGATTCGAACTGGCATTCGCTGGGTTTACAGATGAGGACGCTAACCGCATGGCTGTCACTGCTTGCGTTGCTCGGGGTCCCCGGGAACCCCTCACGAAGCTCGTACTGCGAGCTGTAGTGGGACTTAGTTGTTACTCCATCTCGTAGCGGTTGCCATTTAACTACTGAGGGCGTGAAAGGGTTAAGCTGGAACAAGGAAAACATGATATAACCCTTTCATGCCCACAGTAGTCAAATGCCAATGGCTACAAGATGGAGCAAAACTAAATCCCAACTCGCAATGCTAGCTTTATGATGGATCCCCAAGGACCCCAAGCAAAGTGAGCAGTGACAGCCCAGTGGTTAGCGTTCTCGTCTGTAAACCAAGCGAATGCCAGTTCGAATCTCGGGAATCACCTTAACCCTTTTCACGCCCATAATCATTACGTTTACTTTTTTTAGGTCAGTTGCGGGATTTTAAACGGCATTCGCTGGGTTTCCAGACGAGAAGGCTAACCGCTGGGCCGTTGCTGCTTGCTTTGCCCCGGGTCCCCGGGGACGCCTCACAAAGCTTGTAGTGCGAGTTGGGACTTAGTTTTTGCTCTATCTTGTAGCAGTTGCCATTTGACTACTGAGGGCGTGAAAGGGATAACTCATGTTTTCATGCCCTCAGTATTCAAATGGCAACGTCTACAAGATGGAGCAAAAACGCGCACTGAGAGTTTTATTAGATGTCCCAGGGTATCCCGAGGAAAGCGAGCCACAACAGCCGATTGTTATGCTCGTTGTCTGCATAGCAATCAAACGCCAGTTCGAATCCCGAGATTGGTCTAACCACGAAAAAAGTAACCAGAATTATTTTCGGAATGAAAGAGTTAAGCCATTTATTCCTTGACCCAGCATAACCCTTTCACGTCCGACGTAGTAAATGGCAATGGCTACAAGATAGAGCAAAAACTAAGTCCCAATTCGTACTGCAAGCTTTGTGAGGGGTCGTTGGGGACCCGGGACAAAGCGAGCAGCAACGGCCCAGTTGTTAGCGTCCTCGTCTGAAAACCAAGCAAATGCTGTTCGATACCCGCGACTCACCTTAAAAAAAATATGAACTAGAATTAATTAGGCCATTAAAGGGTTATATCATGATTTTCTTGTCCCAGCATAACCATTTCACACCCTCAGTAGTCAAATCACAACTGCTACGAGATAGAGGAAAAACTAAGTCCCATCTCGCACTGCGAGCTTTGTGAAGGGTTCCCGAGAATCCCGACCAGAGCGAGCAGCAACAGCCCAGTTGTTAGCGTCCTCCTCTGCAAATTAATCAAATGCTGGTTCGAAACCTGCGACTCATCTTACAAACATAGTAACTACAATTAATTTGGCCATTATAGGGTTATACCATGATTTCCTTGTCACAGCATAAACCTTTCACGCCCTCAGTAGTTCACCCTTTCATGCCCGCAGTAGTCAAATGGCAACGGATACAAGAACTAGTACGAGTTCAGAGCAAAATAAGACGCATCAAAGGGTTGTACCATGTTTTTCTTCGCCCAGCATAACTCATTCACGCCCACAGTAGTCAAATGGCAATGGCTACAAGATGGAGCAAAACTAAGTCCCAACTCGCAATGCTAGCTTTATGATGGATCCCCAAGGATCCCAAGCAAAGCGAGCAGTGACAGCCCAGTGGTTAGCGTTCTCGTCTGTAAACCAAACGAATGCCAGTTCGAATCCCGGGAATCACCTTAAAAAAATAGTAACCAGCGAATGCCGGTTCGAATCCCAAGACTGGCGTAACTATGAAAAAAAAGTAACTAGAATTAATGTGGACATGAAAGGGTTATGCCATGTTTTCTTCGGCCAAGCATAACCCTTTCACGCCCACAGTAGTCAAATCGCAACGGCTACAAGATGAAGCAAAAACTAAGTCCCAACTCGTAATGCGAGCTGTGTCAGAGGTCCGTGGGGACCCCAAGCAAAGAGCCCAACAGCCCAGTGGTTAGTGGTTAGTGGTTAGTGGTTAGCGCCCTCGAATTGGCGTTTGTCTTTTAACTGTTCTTGCAGTTCCTTATTTTTACTGGCGGTAAAATAATGAATAAAACGTTTAGAATAATAAGGCAGACATGGTGACTAACTTTCACAATGAACGTTCTTCAACTGTTCATTGAAAGTCGTTACACGCGTGCTTTTAGATTTCGTTTTACGCGTCAATTATTTTCTGGTTTACATTAATTTATGCTTCATTTCCCTGAAACATGATTAGAACTGTATCGAGATAATGGCACATTAATTTTGATCGCGAAACTCTGCCAGTTTTGGAATTTTTAGACCTTATAAAACGCGAAATGCAACTGCACAATTTAAAATGAACGCCCAATGGGTTCAACAGTTACCTTGGAGACCTTTGTCCAATCGTCATTAAAAAAAATGACGTTTCAATGAAGAGCTTGATAACACTTAAAAAATTGCAAAATGTTAATTAGTTATTGATCTGTGACATGAGTGAGTGACAGCATGTCACGCACTTTTGATTTTTTTACAAAGCATCAGTCGGAGATGAACTTGACACGCATAAAAATAACTCCAGGAAGTAGCGTTCCGGGCGATAAAGTCTAAACAATTAGTTTCCATACGTGTGTTGCCACCTGTCTGTAAAACACGGCGTCTGGGATCGGCTGTTGGAATAGGTTGGACTACGTAAGCTGTCGAATTCTGAATACAACATCCATCCAAGTGCCTTTCTATCCGTGTGCATGAAACACGAGAAAGGCAGAACCTATAATAAAGTTGATACATACCAAGCTGAACTAAATTTAAAGACTGGACCCACATATCAGCAATATAGGGCACAAACTAAGGGTGCAATGAAAAATAAAAAAAATCTTATTCTTCATTAAGATGGAATGTATTATTTTACCTGGATAAAAAATCTAATGAGGTAAATGTTGAAAATAATTTCTCATATAGACTGCCAAATTAAACTTAAAAAAAAAGTACTTCAAACTCGGCCTTTATGCGATGACGGGTTCTGATGCTACGTTATCATCCTCCAAACCCTTGCAGTTCATTCGGGATTAAGTTGCTGCTTTATGCTGTACGTGTAGGACAGCGTTTTTTGTGGTTGTTGTAGTTGTGGTTTTTTTTCGTCTCACCAAGTAAAACTAGGGTGCCGGTAACAGAAACTGCTTACTGTTATTTAAACCCAAAAAAATTAGCATAAATAAGTCTAAACTAATTACCCTTCTTCCCACCCAAAAAGAAGAAACATTTTTTTCTTTTGGGGGGAGGGGGGGGAAGCTGGTGTCTTCCCCCCCCCCCCCCCCCCACCACTGCCGTCCATTGAAAATTCGAGCCTTAACTTGCAAATTTTCAACAACAATATGTTCTATCACATATGCCGTACAAAATCAAGCTCCATAGAGCACAGTTGTGTTCTTGTATTTATACATGCTATCATGACATTTTGAGTCACCTTACTTAAGCAATCGAAAATCTATGCCTACATTGTTGGCATAGATTAGAAAATAGTATTGTATCGGTACACACAATGTTAACTTAAACTTGTGACTGTTATTTTGTATTACGTACAAGTTGTTACTTCTAAATCATTAAAAATTGGTCACTCTGATTACTTTGTAAAAGATAGTCTAAAAATAGGATGACAAATTCAGGACAGAAAATTTTAACCTTTTACTGAAGGGTTAAATAAATACTTTTATTTACTTAGTGCAAGTTTTAATAGTTACATTTTCAAATCAGAATAAATTTATGCATTTATAAATTTATTTTTTTGGAGTTAAATTAAAGTATTATTTTTTTAAAGTCTTGTGAAAATGAAGTTTATTTGGGCCACACAATCTGATCAGACAAAATAGGAACATACCTCTTTCCAACTACTTCATTATCAACTAGCCTAGACATTTTTTGTTATAGCACTAGGCAAGACTCGGTTTGCATCTTTGTGATTCTTTGAAACTGCAGTGAATATGTGAATATAGGATATGTTGTGAAACACCAACCGACCATTTATCATTGATAGCCAGCTTGATTGCTCCATTTCATCAGCTATCAGCTTTACAATATTCTATTTACCCAAACTGGCCAAAAAAAAAACCCGGTTGTTAAATTAACTCTTAGTCCTTTAAAAATTAATATTTTGTAATCTCGTTGGACATAATCCAAGTGTTCGAATAACAATAAAAATAGTTGAGCTCAACATTTGAATAAGTGGTTGCTTTCAATTTTTTACAATGGTCCAATTCATTTATCGAAGTCTTTTCCTTGCATGACAAACACTGTACGACCTCCGTCATTTTCATCAAAATGATGCTGTCGTTATTCAATGTCCCAGTCTGATCCGCATATGTCTTCATATTTTCTAGTTTGGGGTTGGTACTGTAATAGCGACTATTTATATTTTCTCGAAAGTAGTGGCCGCGTCATTGCTTTTGTTTTTTTAATACCCTACAATAAGATAAAAGAGTCATGCGACCAGAGGAAAAAATTAGCAACAACCTTCTACTGGTCACAATAGTTATTTTTTTCGTAAAATTAATTTTGTTCTCGCATTTTGGGTTTCCTGATTGTATTAAATTCATGACAGCTAAGACTAAGCATTAGCATCATAAAATGCCGAACAGACCACTGAAGCAATGGCCGCCCATCTGTAATATCGCCATGACTACGCATTTCTACGAAAATCATTTGACACCTTTTCGAACTCGGTATTGAATACCCGCAGTCGTTAACCCCTAAGTTTAAAATAAAAAAAGTAGACGTAACAAAACTAAACAAAACTTGTTAAGGATTCCCGCCAAGCTTTTTGGCCGTGTGAAGTTGTGAAGGTGTTCAATGACCTTGAAAGCACTATTCAAGGTCATCTGCATTCTATATTCCAAACGGCACAAGATACAGCACAAAAGTGAATACAAAGTTGTACGCGAGCAACAAACATGACATATTGCGAAAACAGATTGAAAATCGGAGCATAATGACAATAGTTAGGAGGAAAACAAAATAGAAACAAAGTCTATCCTGAACGTTTTAATTGCCATGCAGTGAAGCTTAGGGGCTGACACTACAAGCGAGTGCACGTATGTGATCCGAATCTTTCCTGCGTCAATCAATGCCAACAGAATGAGTGTAGTCAGGATGCAATATATAAGAAAACAACGTATGAAGCGGATTAGGCCTAAAGTATATTGAGTCATCATTCACAACACAGAAAGTCACGTTCGATATTTGATTATTTTCTAATTTTACATTTTTTTTTCCGAGGCTAATTCCCCTTTGAGTGACATCCAGCCCGGTCGTACCAATCGCCCAACAATGCAAAACGTATTGTCGTTACGAATGCCCACACTTCGTTTCCAAAAGCGGGAAAACCATGGACATGCACATTTACGAATGCCCGCACATTTTTTATTTGTTCATAAATCATTATGGCATTACAGATTACTTCCATTAAAGAGTAAATTACAGTTTTATGCTGAACAGTGAGCAACTTACAAGAAGAATTTCCGTCATTGGCTCATTGGTAGAGGCGCATTTATATTTGATATTATATAAATTAATATTATATAAAATCGTTTCAAGAAAAATGCAAGAAAGATCTACTATTAGGATTCTCTGAAAATAACGTGAACGGATGGCAAAATAAGGGGACATTGCATAGTTTATAAGCGCCAACATCTGTTTGCCTACATAAAAAAAAATTATGAGAGGGGTTGGTGATAATCTCCCTTTAAACCGTCCCCAACTATGTACTTTTTTTGTGCTGAACACTAAGTCGTTCCTGACGCTACCCTACACCTTAAGGCATGAACTTTGATGTTGTTTATAAATTAGCACGCTACCCCACAAGTGTTTGCCGTACCATACACCTAAAAATCCCTGTCATGCATTTGTAACGTAATCGAATGAATACTTGTAATAATGCTTTAAGTCTCTGGCCAGAGCTCAAATACTATTGAGTATTTTCATTCTTACTGGTTGTTCTAAACTTTCCATTTTGGACCTCTTTCTTTGCTCCTATGAGGTAACCCCACTCTTCTCCTTTGCAGTGTCGGACGATCTCCGCGGTAGTGACCACTTCCCAGTGGTTCTGTCTGACCGGGTGCAGGGCCCCCACCCTTCCCCTGGTCCTCGTGGGCCAATTATCTGCTCTGGATCGTTTAGCCCCTGTCTTAGCAAGTGGGGTCCTTAGTCTCGTCGTTCAGTTAGGCGCAGTTCTAGGGGTGGTGGGCGTATCGACCCTCTGTGGTGGACTCCAGTTTGTAGGACTGCTGTTTGCGATGGACGCAGGGCCTGGCGTCGTTTTGTCCGAGATCGTTCTGATCTTAGATGGTTTGAGTTTGTTGGGATCGCACGAGAGACTCGTTTTATTTTAAGGAGGGAGACGGCCAGCTTTGGCCACAGGTTGTGCGAACGTGTTTCTGACGGCATGTCTCTATCGGAGGTCTGGGCCTTGGTCCGACCTCAAGACGCTAGGTTGGCGGTTTCCTGGGCCTTGGATGGTGATGGGAGTGTCCTTCGTGGGCCTCAACTTGCTAATGCATTTAATGCTAATTTTGCTACTGTGTATGGTGCCCGCAAAGGCCCTCCTCCACCACCGGTTGAGCCCACTGAAGACATGAGTGCTGCCCGGCTGCCCCTCACACAGAGTGAGCTCATGGCTGCGCTTAAGGCTTGCCGTCTTGGTAGATCTCTGGGGATTGACAGAATTACATATGAAGAGTTGAGGAACTTGGGTCAGGACGGCCTTGCCGAACTGCTTGTCTTTCTTCAGTGTCTTTATGATGGTGCTACTGTGCCACAATCCTGGCTATTTTCAGTGCTCACCCCGGTCTTGGGCAGGGGGAAGCCGAGAGCGGCAGTTTCTAGTTACAGGCCGATTGCGCTTCTTTCCTGTCCTAGGAAAGTGTATGAAAGAATACTGGTTCGCAGACTGATCCACCAAGTCGAAAGCGCTGGTGGTCTTTTCAAAGCTCAGTACGGCTTTCGGAAGCACAGAGGGGCACAAGATGCCATGCTGTATCTTGAGTCGGGCATAAGAGAAGCCTGGGTTAATGACTGCTATGCCGTCGCCGTCTTTTTGGATATCAAGGCGGCATATGACATGGTTGATATTGCTTGGTTAGAGTACTCTATGGTGTTGCTTGGTGTTACACCTAAACTCAGGACTGCTGTGATGGCTCTTCTTGGCCATCGGCAATTTGCAACGAAAGTCAATGGCTCGTGGTCCTCTGTTCTAGCCACGGATAGGGGGCTCCCTCAGGGGAGCTGCCTTAGTCCTGTTTTGTTTGCAATTCCCATCAACGAGGTGCTTGTCAGCCTTGACTCTTCTGTTAATGTTGTCGCGTGGCTGTGTGGTTGACTGGTAGTGATCTACCAGTGCTCCTATCCGCTCTGGACGCAACAATCGGTTTTGGATCCCGTCTGTTGGCTGTTCGTGGGTTGGCTCTTTCCAGCCATAAAACTGAGCTGATGATTTTTCACCGGGGCGTTAGGACATCGGGTTCTATTGTTGTTGATGGTATTACTATTCCATCGAAGGAGAAGGTGAGATACCTGGGATTTTGGCTTGACCCGCGCCTTGAGTGGGTCCATGATGTTAACGCCCTGAAAAATTCAATCTCTACGCAGCTTGGCATTTTGAAGTCAGTTGCAGATAACGGGTCGGTTGCTAAGAGAGCCACTGTTAATGGACTGTACAAAGCGTACATTCGTGCTTGCACTGATTTCCACATCCCATTGTGGCTTACTTCTATAAAAACCCTGAAAGCTATCCAGGTGTCCTTGAACTGCTGTTTGCGAGTTGTTACTGGCTGTCTGCCGTCAACCCCTGTCCCTGCTCTATTGGTGGAAGCGGGTGATGCTCCAGTGGATACCAGGGCTAAGCAAATGCTTACCCACGTATGCCTTAGAGCCCTGGTGCGGGGTGATGGGGACCCGCTGGCACAGATCTTATGCGACTACATGTCTCTTTCGCAGAGAGCTCGTAGCCTGCTTGGTTCTCTTGTGGTAGGAGCATCTCTTCTTGTGGAGATGCAGCTGGATCGGCAACCCAGTCCATCCCTGGTTGTCTCGCCTCCACCATGGTTCTGGTGCGGTATTGCTAACGATGCTGCTAGTGCTCACTTCCATCACGGCCTTGACCCCGATTGTGTTGCGGTGTACTGCGATGCTTCCTTTGTTGCTGAAAGGGGAACGGGGTGTGTTGGTTTATGTATCCCTGTTCTTCGATTCGAGCGTAGTTTTCGGCTCCCCGTGGTCCCATCTGCGTTTGTGGGTGAGCTCGCGGCTATTTCTGTGGCCATTGACAGCAGTTTAGATCTGCAAATTCAGAACGTGACTGTTTTCACCGATTCTCTGGCGTGCTTGGGTTTTCTCCGCGAGTGTTTCTCATCTCTTGAGGTCTCCCATCCCATCCCATGGAGATCGGCTGGAAGTTGTTTCTTGCCCATCAGGCAGGCCAACGTGTGACTGTTGAATGGGTTAAACGGCATGCCAATGATTTTGGCAACGATCTTGCAGACAGCCTTGCTAGGAACGGGACCTCCCTGGCAGACCCTTCTATTAGGTTTCCAGTGGGTCCTAGAGACCTCAGACCGGCTGTTTTGAGGCGCAGCATGATGGAATGGAGTGAGAGGTGGGAGAGTGGTGTTTCTGACGGTCTCTGTACCGTGTTCACCCCACGGTGTCAACCCCGAAGGTCTTCCCAGCTAAAAATATTCTGCAGAAAAACTACAGAAAATGTAAGGATCTGCAGAAAAACTGCAGAATTCTGCAGAATTTCTGTAGACTGTTGTTCAGTCTCAGCAAAGTGAAGATAAAATCCATAGATTTTCTGCAGTTTGTTGTTGACTCTCAGCAACTGAAGATGAAATCTGCAGATTTTCTGCAGTTTCTTGTTCACCTCCCAGCAAGTGAAGATAAAATTTGCAGATTTTCTGCAGTTTCTTGTTCACTTTCAGCAATTGAAGACAAAATCTGCAGATTTTCTGCAGTTTGTTGTTCACTTTCAGAAATCGAAGCTAAAATCTGCAGATTTTCTGCAGTTTGTTGTTCACTCTCAGCAACTGAAGATGAAATATGCAGATTTTCTGCAGTTTCTTGTTCACTTAGAGCAATCGAAGCTAAAATCTGCAGATTTTCTGCAGTTTGATGTTCACTTTCAGAAATCGAAGATAAAATCTTAAGAATTTCTGCAGTTCTCAGCTAGTGAAGAAAAAATCTGCAGATTATCTGCACTTCACCCTCAGCAAGCAAAGATAAAATCTGAATAATTTCTGCATTTTGTTGTTCACTCTCAACAAGTGAAGATAAAATCTGCAGAATTTCTGCAGTTATTGTTCATTCTCAGAAAGCTGAAGGCAAAATCTGCAGAATTTCTGCAGACGTTGTTCACTCTCAGCAACCCGAATATAAAATCTGGAGAATTTCTGCAGTCTGCTGTTCACTCTCTGCTAGGTGAAGATAAAATCTTCAAATTTATGCCAATGTTGGAAACTGCAAGCCAAAGATAAAATCTGTAGAATTTCTGCAGTTATTTATTGTTCATTCTTGGAGCTTGCCAGAAAAGAAGCGTGACTTACTTTCAAATTTTACGAAAATGTATGCAATAACACTCCGTAATATAAAATGTGTTAGATTATACAATTTATCACGTTTATTAACCCTTTAAGGACGGGTGCGCCTGAAAAGCGCCTATTCCCTCCAGAACAGGAGCACCGAAAATGCGTCCGCGATGGAAAGTTTGAAAACTTGTAAACGAGGAAATTTCCATACAAGGTTTAGGTTATTATGGATTCGGAGGCTTGGATTTTTATGGATATAGATGAAGAAATTCACGTCCCACTGTCATGCTGACCATATTAAAGGGTCAAAAGGAAGTAATTTTTAGCGCATTTCAGCTTTAAGTAGTTATTAAGCCTACGATTTTTACGTCGGAAAAATAGGCTTAACAGCACAACGTTAAATACGGAGAGTAACGATCGTGTAGTCAACTTTTCCCAAAAAAATTTCAAAAGTTTCTCATGTAAACGTATTTTAACAGTTGCTGAAGCAATGTTTTAGGATTACAATACCTTGTGGTTGACAGCAAACGAAGTTTTATAGAACAGTTTGCCTACTACGAAAGAAATCCTCCGTTAAGTTTTGGCCACGTTTGTCCCGGAGCCTCGATATCAGCCGGGCGGCCAAACCGTGTACACGAAACGAGAACGAGAGTGTTGCTTCAAGATATTCAACAGCAATTGATAAATGATAACAAATGACTGCCCTTTTAAGGTAGGAAATCATTATTATCACTTTTTATGGTAATTATTATTGTTGATCGTGATTTCTTTGGTGCAAGTCAGAAATTAATATTTTAAGTAGACATGGTGACAGCACCATGCCATGCCCAGGTTTAATTCATTTTTTAAAGTTGTCTGTAACAGTTTTGAAATTCTAATTAAAAAAACCACAAGACAACTTTACCTTTTTTTAACATATTTATTGTACAACTGCTACTAAAACTTAAAATGGGATATAAAAGCCTCTGAAAAAATGACGCAAACTTCTTTCCTCCATTTACAGGGTGTGAAACGATTTATTTATATAAGCCAGTCAAGAGCTTTTTTTTTGTTGTTTTTTCTAGTCCTCGTGTATAACCAAATTCAGCCTGACTGTCGTTCTTAAAGGGTTAACTTTTAACTACAGGTACTTGTATTTTGAAAAAGCAGTTAGAACTATGGAAATTAAAACTTTTTCAAAATATGTTGATTGGCTGAAAAGCTGAAGATGAAATCTGCAGAATTTCTGCAGTTTATTCACGCTCAGTATGATAAAGGTAAAATCTGTAGATTTTCTGCAGATATTGCAAACAAATGTTATATTGTTTCACTTATTAAATTGTGAACGTGTTTAAGTGGGACAAAGGAGGGCTGTACGTGTGCAGAACTAATTATTCCAATTGATTGTTTAAAGGCACGTCAAAAGTTGCAATACTTTACCGGATATCCACAAAATACAAAACCTGGGCCCATAAAGATTACGCTTCTTGATTGGCTAGGTATATAAAGCTGAATTACAGCTATCACAGCTGTAAGTAGCATAGAAGTATGATATAAACATATGTGATATGATGTATAGATTTGACCTTCGTAAGTTTACAACAATGAGTGTGTCTCTTAATTTCGTTGACACCAAAGTGGCAGCTGAAATGACTACTAAGGTTTCGAAAATGATATTTTTTTTGCTCTAGTTCCTCTTCTGCAGAAAAACTGCAGGTTCAAATCTGCAGAAAAACTTCAGTTTCAAATGTGCAGAAAAACTGCAGTTTCAAATCTGCAGAAAGTGGCCAAATAACTGCATATTATTTCTGAAGTTTTTCTGCAGATTTCATCTGCAGTTTTTCTACAGAATTTTTTTAGCTGGGTTGGACAGCATGTCCGGGCGCGATGCTGGCACGCTGTCTAGGTTGAGGACTGGTCATGTGCAGTTACGTGCACATCTCTTCAGACTAGGGTGGGTTACCTCTCCTCGGTGTGTGTGCGGTAACTCCGATGAAACAGTCCTTCACTTTTTGCTTGAATGCCCTCGTTGGTCTTCACAGCGTCGTTGGGTGCTCGGTGGGGATCTAGACCCCCTTGTTGCTGTGCTGGGTCTTCCCCCACATGTGCCTTATGGAAGGCTCGGGGTTCGGAAGGTTCTGGGGTTTTGTCGCCTGATCCCAATAGGCCAGCTTTGGTTTGCTTGCTCCCCTTCGTTTTGAAGGTTGTTGCATACTGTAGTACTGTAGTTGTGCTGTTTATGTTGGTAACGCAGAGCTCCAGGGCTTGCCTGTGTGGCAGTTGTGTTGGGCGTGGGTAGTGTAAGCTAGTTAAGGTGTAGAGTAGAGAGCATAGCGTTGGGGCTTACATTCTCTCTTAATAAAAATTGAATTAAATTGAAACTTTATGTGATGTACGCCGTAGTAAATCCTAGTTTTTAGCCGAGGAACGGAAACCCTATTTTCACTATAATTTGTTACCTCCTGTACTCCCAACTGTTGTATCGCACGTCCCCCTTGTTGCGTCACCTTCTCCCAATTGCCCTGTTGCCTTTTTTTTTTCTCTTTGAAACTCCTGTTGAGAGAAGACCGTTTTTCTCTTCGCCGTGTTAAAGCCCGCCACTACAGTAGGCCTATGGCTGATACAGTAAAACCGACTTGAACGCTAGTTCAACTTCTGCGCTGCACCTAACCTCGTCAACGGCATCCTATTGATCCCAGGTGACTCGGTTGTTTTTACAAAGAAGAGAAAAATAACTTTACCGTTACAAACTCTACCGCATACAAAAGAATGGGATGAGATGACGCAACAGCGAGCGTAAGTGGGAAAACACTATCGATAATGTGAAGAATAAAGACCTAAGGACCATTAATTTTTTCCTAATTTCCTTTCTCTCACACCGTGACAGCTGCGACGGTCATAATCAGTTTAGCCTCAGATATACTGAGAGGTGTTGCTTTCCTCCACGCCTATCTGGGTTGAACAGGGCTACAGTTATCATCCCGCTGTTTATCAACTTTACCCCTCCTTACGTAACTTACTAAGAGGCAGTAAATCGTACCACGCTCTGCAAAATATTATTGAGATCAGGGGAGCTGTTATCCGGTCCAGTACCTTTTCGTCACCCCGAACAACCGAAACCCAGGTATCCACCCGCCTTCCTCCTTAAGCTAGTTACGATTAATTTCCGGTTTGTCGTGCGTGCAAGACAGAATGCATCCCTTCTGTGAGCTGTCAACAACACTGCCATCACTTTACGCCCCCTGATAATAGAAAACGGACGAACACGTTATTGTTGAAGTACGAATCTTTTTCTTGCAGAAAAACCTTTGAAGTAAAGAGCGAATAAATAGAACTTTTTCAAAGATATTTTGCCTCGTACTTTGGTGCGCTATCATTCCTGTCCCTCGCAGCACCCTCCCCCTACCGTTATTTACGTCGTGTCTGTAAATCAGACATGCAGTTTCGAATAATAATACCTACAACTATAGCTTACCGCTGCAGGTAAAATTCTGCCTCACCCCGAAAACCAAGTTGATTTATGTATATGAATACCCACACCATTAAACCATATCCCCTCCCCCTATTTTCCCACCCGCCCACGTAATTTTTGGCGTATTCTGGTTGTAGACCTATCCTGCATTTTTCCAGAAAGGTTTTCCTGAAAAAGAAAAACCGATGCCCGCATTTTGTGTTTTTTTTTTAATGGGGGGGGGGGGGGGGAAGGAAGACGATGAAAGAGTTTTGTTTTGGCGGTGGGGGGAGTGGTGAGAAACAATAACAAGAAGTGCCGTCCTATAGGTAACAAAAATATAAAACCATCTATGAGAGTGAGCAAGTAACGCAAATTCATCTTTTCAATTGCTTCCTGTTCACCATAATGTCATAATGATTTGCGAAGTTGTTAAAAAGTGCGAGCATTCGAATGTCCAGGGTTTTCCCGCCTTTGGATGAAAGTGAGGGCATCCGTAACGACAATTCGTTTATTTTTTTTCGTTGTTGGGCGATTGTTGTGTCCGGGCTGGACGTAACTCTAAAGTGCATTAGGCTTCGGCAAAAAAATAATAAATGCAAAATCATAAAGTAATCACATACCGAACGTGACAGTCTGTGTTGTGGATGATGGCTCATTACTTTAGGCCTAATTCGTTTCCATTTAATGTCTGCACTCATGGATTCAGGAAAGACTCGGAACGCACCACTCGCTAGTAGAGGCAGCCCATAACCTTCACTACATGACAGTTAAAACGTTCAGGAAGACTTTGTTGTTATTTTGAATTCCTCGTAACTATTGTAATTATACTTCGATTTTCAATCTGTTTCCGTAGTTTGTCATGTTTGAGCTCGAATAGAACAGTAATTCGTTATTGTGCTGTATCTTGAGCCGTTCGGAAGATAGAATACTGATGACCTTGAGTACTGCTTTCAAGGGCATTGTAATGTCTTCATTGGCTTCGCCATATCTGACTTACATTGCAAATATGTCTTAAAAATTAACGTAGGTCCATTATATCGGCAGTTATTTACGTGTGACCAGAACTTTGCCTCATCCTGTGTATGCTCGTCTTAAATGCTGCCTATGGACGTTACCTTTTGGCCGTGTCAGTATGGCTCAGCGGTAGGAACTCGGCCTTTGGTTTCAAAAGTCGTGGCACCAATTCCTTCTCAGACAGTTTCCATAAGGGTTAACTAGAACAAAAAGTATTTCCTGCTGTAATACTCCATCTCGTCGCTTCTTTGGAAATTAAAACAGAATTACAAAAAACTGAAAACTCGCAGCACCCTCCACCCTCCATCCTCCTCTTCTGTCAACTGCAGATCACAAGCTCAAATATAAAAAAAAGGTACTACATCGCTTCGTTATGTGATGCCGGAAGACGGTATCGTTCATCAAATAAGTATTTTTTTCCGCTATGAACAAAGGTCAGTTCAAAATAATATCAACTCCCATACTAATTCACGTTTTAACAACCCTATAGTCTTTAACAATAGTAGGAAAAGAATCTTTTTTGTCTCAGTTTAGAAGTAAAACTGAGAGTTAATGGCGCTCCCCCAAATCCCGCTACCCGTGCTCATTAATTTATCAGATACCATGGTGTTGGGGCCTTCACAAATATTTTTTTCTGCAGCGTTCTTGTTCTAATACATCAAGCAAGTCAACGATTTTGATCGGGGGACTGCCCCATTAAAATACCAAGACTGAAAGTTTTTAACGATCGTAACTGCAAACCCAATCTAGAAGTGCGCTAGCGTTTCGCCCATCAAGTTCAGACGGTTGGATTCATAGCGTTTAATTATTGCCGTCTGATTGTTGTTGTTCATTATCAGTGTTTGGGCGAAAGATAACAACTGCGTCTTTTACCCGAGAAATTAAACCGACGTTTTCTGGTATTGAATGCTAAATATTAATGCGACAGAAAGCTTAAGCAATTATACAGATCGAAGGGATTTACCGAGAGGCAAGAGAAAGTCCTATTTCAGAGCTGTGCATAAAGGGTTTCAATACGAAAAAGGTTTCTCAACATCATTGATTTCGTGCCAGTTACTTACTACTTATTACTAGCTAATTCCACTCAGATAAACTTGGTGGCAGCCATTTTGGCTCTGTTTCACTACTTTCTATGGCAAAAACTTGATGGGGTCCCTTTACCCTTATGGGGCTTTTGTATTATTTTGCCACACGCTAGTGTGTCGCCGCCAAGTAATAGTAGCTCATCCGATTGTAGACATCCGTGTCGCCGCCAAGTAATAGTAGGTCATCCGATTGTTCAAAAATGATTGTTGATGATGGTTGATGGTTGTTGTTGATTGTTGATGATTGTTGTTGATTGTTGATGATTGTTGATGATTGTTGTGCGGTTGCTAAATTTGTCAGAACTACTGGAGTTACGGTCTAGCTTCCATTCTCCTCTGTGCCACTCTGCTCTGTCCTCGCTCTCTTTGTTCACTGTTCATCTGGAACCTTCCTCATGGTGTGTGGAGCTTAGTTGTTGCTGCAGTGTTTTGCGGCATGAAGGATATTGAAGTTGTGTGTGGTTGTGTACATGTGTTGGATTGGTATGCAGTTTACCATGATGTAGATTGTAGTTTGTAGTTTGGGCGCATAACTTTGGGTTGCGGCCCTAATAAATACATTACATTGCAGCCTTCACTAGCAGCAGACTGTGTCTTTTAACTGAAACCAACTTATACCTGATTTCAGGATACTGGTGTAAATTCCCATGCGGTAGAAATCTTTGCAAATCGTTTAAATAAGGTGTTTTGGGTTCAGTAACGAAGAAAACATCAACACGAAAATGTGGAAACGCGTCCTTATGGAGAAAAAGTGCCCTCAATATCGTTGAGTGTTACTAGTAACTAGTAACTAACTAATCACCAGGCTCCCATGTTAATTCTCATAGGGAATAAAGACACCTCTACAGCTCATTAGGGAAAGTTGCCAGATCTAAATTTCGGCAGACAGGTAAAGCGTTATATGGGGAAGTTCCTTTTTCTAAAATGGGGGTTGCAGCTAGAGGCACGTGGCCCTGAAGTGGCTCGTAAGTGTAAAATTATTGTTGTAACCATTGTTTGTATTGTCATCCAACAGAAGATTACAACATGTTTTAGTGTTACACGTTTATCGTTTCAGTAGATCAATCAGGATAATCAGGAGTGGTTAACGCTCGTAAACCCTTTGAACCCTTTGTTTCAGTACTTAACTGTTAGAATGCACTGTTTTTGCAAATAGGTGGTTCACTAAGAGACAGAATATCTTTATCTTTTATTGCAAAGGTTTGATCGTTTTTTTCTTTTACGGTATACGAACCTAAACTGAATTATCTGCCCCACGACGATAAAAGGGACAATTTTTCTGGAAAGAAGATTTTGAAACAAAATGCCCATCGTCAGCACAGGTGGGGAAGTGTTCTTTATGGAGAAAAAATGTCCTCAATAACGTGACGTGGACATTTTAGTTTATGTAGACTTACTGTACTTGCAGTCCAGTGTAAGTGGCGAGTAATTTTAAACAACTGGTTAGTTGATCAGTTTTAGTAATCTTCGTCTGCCACCAGAATATTAGAACTGTATGAACATTTACCATTCCATGAGTTTATAGTAACTATGTTTTCATGATTGAATGATTAAAGTTAACCTCGGGAGGGCCAAGTGAAGGGGGATGCGCTGATTGAGTGAGCGAAGCGAACGAAAATCAGCGTTTATTAGCCAGTGCGCTCAAAAATCTGGTTAAATAAACTTAAGCATGTGAAACATTAGCATACAATAAGCCAAACCGTGTCCATTTGTCTGGTGTAACAGCTAATTGGGCAATTGCAAGCGTAAAAATTATGAATTAGAAAATTTATAGACACTCCAGACCAAAAAGGTAGTGGTGACCATTAAACAGTGGAATTCTTTGTATTCACAGGCCTATGAAAGTTGTGATATCCACCCAAATCCAAAACTGGTATAAGAGCAGCCGCCAAGTTTCCAAAAAGGGTCGCCTTTCAAAGTAGTGATATAATTCAACCAGGGAAAGGCCGCCAAGGTTAATCCTATTAGCCAAGTTAATCGCACGAAATAATAGTTTGAACGTTAAATGAAAACTTGAAGATTGCTACCGCTAGTTTCGAACTATTAGTAGGTGCGATTAAATTGGCTAATAGGATTAACCTTGTCGGCCTTTCCCGGGTTGAATGATATCACTACTTTGAAAGGCCGACCATTTTTGGAAACTTGGCGGCTGCTCTTATACCAGTTTTGGTTTTGGGTGGATAGTAATATACCGAGACTTGCCCAGAAGCGTTTCTTATTACCATATATTTGTCGTTTTCATTGTTGCAAAGTCTCGGGATAAATAACTTAACCGAACCGGAGTCTTACAACAATAGTAATAGCACGCGCATAAGTTGAAAATGTTCATTTAAAACAATGACTACCCCAAGCGATAAGTTGAAAAAGTAGTTAAGACAGTGACTAAGGCAAGGGATAAGTTGAAAATGTATACTTTTGCAACAAACCACGAGAGATAAGTAATAGTTATAGCCATACTTTTGCAACAATGGGTCGCGATAAGTGATTTATTGTCGAGTTTTTACGTACAAGGAGGCAGCTTATCGTCAGAGGCCAAAGGCCGGGGATGGAATGCATCCGCGGATGTAAAAACTGTACAATAAATCATTTATCGCGACCTATTCGCTATAACTGTTTTATTGCCGTACAACGTCAATTTTTATGGAAGTAAATGAACGAATCCAACGTACACCTTTAGGCATAAATAATGATCGCATTTGGTCGAGGTTCAAGTAATTTTTTTATTGTTGTAAATGTCTCTGTTGTCGATTGCAAACAACCAACATGGCGCGCCCAGTAAGACAGGTTTTGGTTAGTATGAAGAAATCGGGTTTGCTAACGCAACACGAGGTAACGAGTGGTGTTGTTACAGTGGAAAAATACAATGAAGTGTGGGAGATTGCAGAAGAAATGGGTGTAGATGAAACGGACTGGCAGTTATATGGTGTTGCAGCAAAACATGGTGAGTCTGAGGAAGAGTTACGCCTTACGGCCAGGTGTCTAAATAATGGTGATTTGAACAATGGGCATGTGAACAATGGTGCAAAAAAGTGAGCGGCAAGACGTCGGTGTTGTTAACGAAGTGACGAGTGAGGGGAATCATAGGGTAGGCCTGAGAGATGTGGTCAGTGACGGTGTGTATCATCGTAGTCAACGAGATCAACGACTCATGTGGGCAATACAGTTTCTAGGGTGTCATATGTAGAAGCAGTGGTTTCTCAAGGTCACCGGGAGGGTGACGACGACATGAACGCACAAGCTGATTCCTCATACGACCTGGGCAAAGAAGCGCTACGAGATTTAGCATGGCTCTAGAGACTGTATAAAGGGTGTTTGGCAAAGCTCTCCATGAACCTATCTATCATTTTCATAGCGGAACAGGAAGGGTGCCCTTATTTTGTTCAGGACATTAGGGACGCCTTGGCTCCTCTGCTTGATCTGAGGCGAGTTACAGGGATCGGTCGTCTGCGGGCGGGCAATGCATTCCAAGTACGTTTTGCAGATAGGGAAGCCAAGTGTGTGGTGAAAAAAGCGAATGGCCTATTACTTGGCGGTCACAAGGCAGCAGTTTATGACCTTCACGAACGGGCCCTCCAATTCAAGCTTCACTGGCTGCCTCTAGACATCCAAGATAGAGACATTGGTAGGTCGCTTTTGCCATATGGTGAAGTTGTTGGGCTCACCCATGAATTTTATGATCTGGACAGCCTTCACCATTGTCGCACAGGACTGCGGTGTGGCGTTTTGAAACTGAAGGACTCCGTTGTGTTAGATGAGGTGCCGGACGTTGTAGGTGTACTGGGGATTGCAGGCTTGCTGGCGATTTCAGACAGGCCCCCAAAGTGCCTGAAATGCAAGCAGAGAGGTTACGTGAGACGGCTGTGTAGCGCGGTCTTTTGTAGAGGGTGCCGGAAGTGGGTGCCGCGAGAAATGCCATGTGTTCATTTGATCCCTCCAGGAGGAAATGGATATTTCGACGTCTGGGACCAATGCTCCTTCGTCTGGCACCCCTCCAGCTGCTAATCTGGTTGCAGAATGGTCAACGCAGCGTCAATCCCGCAGGCGGAAAACGTCGTCATCACGTTCAGCTCTTGTGTCATCCCCGCCCCTTTCCAAGATTGTTGCGGTTGACGATAATCGGTTTTCCCCTCTGGTTGAGGTGGAGGATCAGTCTGAAGTGCAGCCTATGGATGATGTCAGTGCAAGTGGTATTTTGAATATGGAAGCAAATTCCCAGCCAGCGGTCTGTGGAGTCACTTCAACGGCGTGTCCGAGTGTTCCTGAAATTCGTGAGGATGCGCAAATGACCAGCGAGCATGCGGGTGTAGCAATGGTGTGTGCTTCGGGCCCAGGGCTGAATGGCTGTGAGTCTAGCCTAAGTGGTAATGTGGGTATCAGTGACTGGTCCGTGTTGGTGACTGGTTCAGTGGATGTCGGTGATGATGGTAGGGATGGTGGAGAGGTGAGAAACTGCAGCGGGATGGGGTCGAGAGTGGAGAAATCGGGAGGGGACGAGTGCAGTGATGAGTTGAGTGACAGCGTCAATTCCTCTGCTAGTGCGGTTTTGGGGTCTGCAGTGGAGACTGCAGAGGAGACTGAGTTACTGCGAGTTTTTTTGACCCAGTAGTGTTCTAGGCTTCCCCCTTTTTCTTAGCCTTGGTGTCAGTAGCAAGTTAAGATCAGCTATCCTGGCTCTTCTTGGTCGGAGAGAGTTTGCCACTAGAGTCGGTGCGACCTGTTCGTGGGTGAGAACTACTGACCGAGGGCTGCCACAGGGTAGCTGCCTTAGCCCTGTGTTGTTTGCAATCGCTATAAATTCCGTTTTATAGGAGTTGAGCCAGACAGTCAATGTGGTTGCGTATGCTGACGACGTGGCGGTCTGGCTCACGGGAAAGGACTTACAGGTGATCCTAAAGGCACTTGAAATTGCGATTGGGAATGGCTCCAGGGCTCTAGCCTCTAGAGGTCTACAGCTGTCCGCTGCAAAGACCGAGCTTATGGTCTTTTGGCGAGGTCGTGTGTGTGAGGTGTCGCTGACGGTGGATGGCACCGTGGTTTGCTCCTTGTCCAGGATACGGTATCAGGGTTTTTGGCTGGACCCGCAGCTGACTTGGGTGCACAATGCATCTGCAGTACGGGAGAATGTGACGACCCGATTAAACGTCCTGAAGGCTTTGGCTGGCAATAGATCGGTGGCCAAGCGTAGCACCACAGTAAGTTTCTATAGGGTGTACATACGTGCTTGTGTTGACTTTCATGCCCCACTGATGGCTGGCTCGCGGCAGGCCATGGGCTTGCTGCAAGTGGCACTAAATGCCGGTCTATGTGTTGTTACGGGGTGTTTACCCTCGACACCTGTATATGCGCTGCACGTCGAAGCCAGCGAGACACCAGTCGCATTTAGAGCCCAAGAGTTGCTCGCTAGACTTTGTTAGCGGGCGGTTGCTAGGGGTCGCTCGGATACCCTTGCACGTATTATCCTCGACTATATGCGGCTGCCCCAAAGAACTCAGGATCTTTTGGGAGCCCCAGCTTTGGGGGCCTCCCTCCTTTGTCATGGCGATTTCGCGGCCCTGCCGCTACCTTCATTTGTTCATCCACTGGCCCCTTGGGTGTGGAGTGGGTTTGCGGATGAGGCTTTGCTTGACTCCACGGGCACGGCGCTTAATTCTGAGGACTGGGCCTTGGTGTTCTGTGATGCCTCCTTCCACCAGGGGAGTGAGGGAGGGGTCGGGTTTAAGTCCCTAGCCAGCGTATTGAGTACTGCTACACGGTGGCAGCTCTCCCATCGGCCCTTGTTGGCGAGCTGATCGCCATTTCAGTTGCCCTAGACATTGGGGCAGACCTTCTCTTCCCAAGATTCTGTGTGATGACTGACTCCCTGTCGGGTCTTGGGTTTCTTACGAGTTGTTTCCGGTCGGGGCTGGGCTCCCATCCAATCTCCCTTGGGATTGGATGGAAGCTGTATAATCTTGGTCTAAGGGGAGTCTCTGCGAGTATCGGTTGGGTCAAGGGGCACTCTGGCCAGCTCGGATATGAGTTGGCGGACAGCTTGGCCCGAAGGGGTTCGGCGGGGTGTTGTACTGCAGTTCGGTTTGCTCTGGGTCCTCGCGATTTGCGTCCAGCTGTGAGAGAAGTTATAGAGAGAGAATGGGGGAAAGCATGGATTAGAGACACCACGGGCCGGCACTTGTTTGGGTTGCATCCATCCATTGCCCTCCCCCCACCCGAAGGTTCTGGACAGATTCTCCCGCAAGGATGCGGGCTTGCTCTCTCGGCTACGCACGGGCCACATTCAACTGCGTGCCAACCAAGCTTGTCTTGCTTGGGTGCGATGGCCAGGGTGTGCTTGTGGGGGTGGTGATGAGACGGTTCAACACTTTCTGCTGGAGTGCCCTCGTTGGGATGCCCACCTCCGCTTTGGCAATGGTGGGAGTGGGGGATATGTGTTACTTGGAGTTTTGGGGGTACCACCCCATGTGGAGCCTGGAAGGTTGTCTCTAGGTAGGGTGCTGGGGTTCTGCAAGGCCACTGGCCGGTTTGTTCAGTGACGTCACAGTGGAGCCTTGTCAGGGACTTTCGGTGGTTCGGTGCCTCTCCCTTGTTTGCACAAGTGCCACTGGAGGCTTCTTGTGTTGTTATGGTATGTACGGGGTAGAGTAAGTTAGATGTTAAGTAGGCTAGAGTGAGCGTGCGGCATTAAGGCTTGTAAGCTCAATAAAAATACAGATAAAGAAGGCTGAAGGAATTCTCCATTGTTGATGCCACAGAATGGCAGTGTAGATTGGCATTGTATATAGAAAACTATCATTTTTATGCCTAAAGGTGTACAGAGTGGAGCAAAAGGTTTTTACTTTCCTCTGTACATGTTATAGGCGGATTTTAAACCAACAATGAATCAGTGCATTGTTTGGCATTGTTGGTTATGGTGCTCCCTCGTCTTTGATGCCACCATAGCCGTGTTTCTTTTGCGTTATTGTTTGCACGCCTAAAGTTGAAAAGTAAGGCACGTTCCCTAATTGTTGTAGTTGTTAAATAGAGAGGAATTAATTGTACTTAGTTTTTTTTTTATTTGAGCCATACATTACGTTGGGGAGGAAAATCAGTCGCACAGTGACAGAAATAAAGTGTAGATGCGATTTATAGCAAGGGTCATTAAAGGGAACGTAAAATTGATAATTTGCTATAACGCTTTGTAAATTTCGCAGGATGCTACGACGGGTGTTTGTTTATATTTTCTCAATGCAGTTTCATTTCTGTTCATTGCTCGCATTTGTTATTCGTAGTAACGTTTTGTGAACATCCAGGTGCTACGATGGGTGTTTGTTTATATTTTCTCGATGGAGTTTCATTTCTGTTCATTGCGCGCATTTTGTTAATTTGTTTTAAAGTTTTAGGAATGGCCGGGTGCTACGACGGGTGCTTGTTTATATTTTCTCAATGCAGTTTCACTTCTGTAGCCACCAGCATCCGTCCATCCTTACAGATACTAGAGCATCGTCTTTTCTAAAAGTGTCCACTTTTAACTTATCGCTCGTGGTATTGTTCAAAAGATACATTTTCAATTTATCGCTAGCGGTAGCCATAGTTTTAACTGTTAATTTTCAACTTAACGCTCGCAGTAGTCATTGTTTTAAGTGTCCATTTTCAACTTATCATGCGTGAATATACTATTGTTCTGAATATAAATCAACACCCTTCGTAACACCCACGGAATTCACAAAAGTTACGACGAATTAATAAATGCACGCAATAAAGAAAAAATTAAACGGCATTGAACAAATAAATAAACACCTGTTGTAGCACCCGGCTTTTCACAAAGCGTTACTATGAATTAACAATGCGTGCAATGAACAGAACTGACCTCCACAAGCTCCAGTGAGCCAATCAAGATGACGGCATAAAACAAGATGACGGCAAAGCAAGATGGTGACTACCTCGAGGTCAAGGAGTTCAGTGAGCTCAGTAAAATACCTCTCTTATCAGGTCAACGACCTATCTAATCAATTTACGGAAATTTCCAGATGACCTTGCCTCATCACTGGTCCACAAGGGATGTCGTTACCGGATTTACTCCTTATTAGTAGTTTCTTATCAATTGGCCTGGTCGGACTAACTTCTCTCTATTTTATTGTACGTTCAGTTTTACCCCTAGTGATCTTATGTATAGTTTCACTCAATACAACTACAAGTCTGTCCAAAGAAGCCAGGTAACACTTACTATCAATAAAAGAAGTCAGGGAGTAATTGACAGCATTTATGAGTTACAGGATACTTCTTCCGGTTCTGGCCTGACAACCCGATTCTTCACGCACCATGAGAGAACACTATTTTCGGCCTGAATGGAGAATATTCTGTGATAGCACAAACCCTTTCACGAGTCGATGTTAGAATTCACAAAAAGAGAACCAATCCACGAATTTGATACCATCGTAGGATGTATAAATTAGGATGGGTGACAATGACGACAACCTTGATCTCAGCTGGTTGTGTGTGAATAGCGGAAGTCAACTTCCGTTATTTTTTATTTCAGCTGACACTCGACACCTATTTGCGGTCACAATTACAAGTTACATCCATGTGTTGCGTGTGATATGTCAACTTCACTAACCCTTTAAAGCTCACATGTATACTAGAGGACGCCCGTGCTACGCACGGCTGGTCTTCCATGCACCGTTTGCAATACTGGTTCGGTTTGGTTGCTCATCAGTATATCCATGTTTTACCGAATTAAAGTTCTAAAATCCATTTTTGCCACGATGAATTGAAGAAGCTTAATCAGCGCATCCTGTGACTCAAATCACTGCATGCGCCTTTTAAAAATTGGCCAGCTGAAACATCGTTGTGTGAAAAAAATTGTCCCTGGCTAATAATGTTGATTTTGCTTGATGAAATCAGTTGTACGCACTTTTGTTGTTGGATGGATCGTTTGCAACACTGGTACGGTTTTTGTCGGTCAGGTGTATGTCAATGTTTGAGCGAATTTAGTTTCGTCAATCAAATTTTCTCTTAGCTCACACAATCAGGGACCCCTGACACGACGCAGCCCCTGTCCCTTTTCGTACTCGGTCTCCAAGAACTGACATTTAAATATGTGTATGGGAAGTAAATAAATGCGCTTTTGTAGAACGAAGTTGAAACCTTTAGCTTAGCGGCTTTGTTATTTTTGTTTTGTGGAAGGGATGGAAAGCAAATCGCCGTTATGACAATGACTCATTATTTTGTTTTTACCTATTGACGTCGTATTGTTGCCGACCACTATGCAAGGTAGTTTGTTTGTGTTACACCCCTCTGTTGTCTGTCCCAGAGCCCTCAACGGCCTTTCCCGTAAAGAGGCAAGTGTGATCTCCAGGTTACGCACTGGGCATGTTCCTCTTCGGGCTCACCTGTTTCGGCTTGGATGGGTGCGGTCGCCAGTTTGTACATGTGGTGGTGGGGTAGAGTCTGTACGTCACTTCCTCTTAGAGTGCCCCCACTGGGTGGCGCAGCGGCGTTTTTTGCATATTAATGGGACAGACCCTCTAGTCACGGCCCTTGGTGTCACTCCGCATTCTGCTGCTGGTGTTCGTTCTCTGCGCAGGACGATTGGCTTCTGTAATGCAACCCGGCGTCTAATGTAACATTTCTGGCTCGTTCCCCTTCCTCGTTCCCCACGCTCCCCTTGGTTCCATTTTGGAGCGTATGTCTACTTAAGGTTTATTAGGGTGAGCAGGTGATAAAGGTTGTGCTGTTTGTTCGGCTTAGGTGTTAAGTAGGTTAGGAGTAGTTTTTAAGTTAGAGCGTATGGATTTGTGGGCCTGTAAGCTCTGAAATAAAGAAGAAGAAGCAAGGTAGCAATGATAACAGTCGTGCTCTGCAGTGATTGTTGCTGTCTACTTTGAAATAATTTAGCTCAGCTCTGAAGGGCCGCATCTGCCAAATAAATAAGCCATTCTATCGTTTGTAACAACTTAAGTTAGTCTGATTCGCCTTTTACCCGTTTATGTGAAACGCGGATTCTTTCCCTTTGTTTATTCGAGGCCTTGGCAAAACGCCGTACGCCCCTATACAAAAAGACTATACAAAACACAGTACCGCACATGTCGACACCAAACAAAACCAATCAGACCCTTCACCTAGACGGAGCAATCAACTACAGTGCACCACACAGAAACACCCAGAGCCCTCTAAATCCTCTGCACCCCTCTCTTCACCAACTCGTTGCCCCACCCACTTTCTCTTCCTCATTTAGAGAAAGTTCCAGTGGGCGCAGCAGGTCTCCACACAGCACCACAGCACAGTCACACAGCAGCACACTCTCTTCTTCAGGCAGGTTAAAATTCACGCATGTCTGTCTAACACGCAGGACCACCGCACCTAACATGGACCGGACATAGACACAGAGCAGAAAAGTTCTAACCACTAATTCCCTCACACCTCTATTCCCGCACACCGACAGAATTTTGCAACCGCACGTAACTTTGCCACTGGGTAGCGGCCCCTGGAATGAGAGAGCAGATCGGGCAACAGCGGGAGCTCACGCGTCCAGGAAGCCAATAACACACGCCACCGCGCATATCGCGGACACAAAAGCAAAACATGTTCTGGAGTCTCATCCACAAGGCAGATGCAGCACGTAGAAGAACTGACCCATCCAAAATGGTGAACATGCGCGCGAAGGAGCGAGTGACCCGTTCGCGAACGGGTAAGCACCTTCGCATCTCCAAAGCCCAGCCTATCCATGTTGGACTGAGCACAACACTCCGGGTGCACATCATGGAAACGTCTGCACACCGGTGACGAATCCCAGTCAATTTGCCACACCCGCATCGCCCACCGACGGATTCTTTCGATCATTTATTAAGAGCCGTGGCCCATAGCCGTACGCTCTGCAAAACTAAACAGTAACTACATACAACTAAGTAACTATGTAACTAACATTGCACAGACTTCTCCATACAAACCCGTGCCACTCCAACCAAACCAGCACACGCAACACTACACAATGTAGCACAACCTCGCTGCATAACAGCAAGCCCACCTGCAAACCCTCACATCTCCTGCCCACCTTCTCTCTCCCATCTAGAAAAATGGGCACAGGAATTGCCTAGTAGTTGCACTTCACATGCCAGGCTTTTCCATACAGCAGCAGCTCCAGAGAGAACAGAGTGAACCCTAGCTCTAAACCTGCACTCCAGCAACACTACAAAACTTAGCTACCATCCTTTCATTCTCCACATCAACAATCAACGATTAAGACGAAATTGTTTGGCACCGTAGCAATGACATAACACGTGCACGAAGATAAAAAGCAATTAAAATTATTGTTACTTACTTTTACTTACTTGCCTTATACGAGTTACCTCATCATATCAAAAACCAAAACTGGTAAAAGGGCGCTCCAAGTTCGAATGGTTCGACCCTTCAAAGGAGTGATATCAACACCCAAAACATTCGCTAAGTTAATCGCACCACTTAATAGTTCGAAGGTTAAATGAAAACTATAACATTGCTACTTTCGGTAGCAATGTTCTAGTTTCCAATTAACGTCTAAAGTTATATTCTGCGCGATTAAGTTGGCGAATGTTTTGGTGTGTTGATATCACTCCTTTGAAGGGCCGAACCATTCGGAACTTGGCACCCCCTTTTACCAGTTTTGGTTTTTGATATGATAGCAGTCCTTTTTTTAAATTGTGTATTAGCCTCAACTCCACTACCGTGAAGATGTGTAATAAGTGGCACGTCTACAAGAAATAGGTTTTCAGCACTTTGCTACCACCTTTTGCCTAGAGGCAATACAATTCTCAACTTAGTAACCTATTTATACGTTTATAGTTTGGTTTTAATTTTGTTATTTGTTTTATTTCGTTAGTTTTAGTGTGTTGATATCACTCCTTTGAAAGGCCGAACCACTCTTAACTCCGTGGCCTCTTCACCATTTTTTGGCATTGTTTAGTTTGCTTTGTTTTTACAGTTTTTTTTTCGTGAATTGGACGTGAACACAATTTATTTGGCAACGTTGTTTACGTTTATCGTGCTACACTAGTGTGTGTCTTGGCACGCACATCAGTATACACGTTGTCGTTGTCCGAACTTTAGCTGTCCAATGAGTGGCGATGCCGACAATACTAACAATATTTTCGTACTTACGCGCCATCCCACGCCATCCCCGTTACACCCGTAGGCTCCAAACCATAAAAGGTATGCAATTCGTATCGTACTGCAGCCATTCGTTCAATTTTATAACTGGAAACCTTCCCGTTATCTCGGTATCGATGAATAATCACCCTATGGAAATTAACATGGGAATGAGCGGTCTAGAACATTTGCAACGTTATTATGGGTCAGATTTGGCATTGAAAGCAGCTTAGCTGGCATTCCAACACAAACTATTTTTTGTTAGGTGGGCCATTGCTCTTCATTCAACACAATTTAAGCTTTTGTACCGCATTATTATTTTTACCAAGTATCTGAAATGTGCTCAACTCTGCTTCAGGATATTACACGCTGACGCTATGGCGTCGCGCTACAATGGTTTACAACCTCGACAATTGAATTGATATGATGTTTATTGTGATGATTTTTGCCTAAGTTGGCGCGACACATTAGCGTGTGTTTAGATTATGTAGATTTCTAACTGTGATCAGTAAATGGATTCAGTAGATTCCTCAAACATGTACAAATTAGTATTAAAAAACGCTTAAGAGGGAGTGCAACTCCTCTGGTTATCTCAATTCTGACTACTAGATGGCGTTAGCGTCTACAACGTATATAAGTTACGATGTTAGTTCTACTTTTTCTCAGTTATTTTCCAACCTAATAGTCCCAATCTTGTTTCTAATGAAAGAGAATCGAACTGCCTAGCGAAGTATGGAGGCAAAATTATCTAAAATATATTTTTGTACTTAGGAGTAATATTTTTAGGTTGGCGGAATGAAAGATAAATAAAAACTGTAAACGTGATTTCCATCCGATATCAATCAATTAAATCCTTTTCCTCAATAAAAAAGTGTGACTGATTTCAAATTACACAACAAAATATGATAATGCGCAGGTGTTGTTTGAAAAAAATCGTACCTACTCTAAGCGGATTTGAACGCAGTACGGATGTTAAATGTGACGAGACATGTTTACAAAGAAGCTCTGGATAGCAGTTCCAACGCTCGTGCGTTCGGAATTCTGAGCCAAATGACGTTTTATATATGTATGGAATGCTATGGACGTAGAACTGTGGCGTAATTCATTGATAAATTTTGCAGCCGAAAACACATCTTTCCCGTTCTTGGATTGCATTAGCTGCCCGAAAGAGTGGGAGAACTAGAAAGTAATAGTATGTTTGTGTTCATGTACGGTGAAACCTGGATAAAACAAAATCTTGTTCAAAAATGAGTAATAAAAACAGAAAATGCCGCAAAAATACCAGGTTAAAAAAAATATGTCACTTTCTGAGTATTAGTGTCATGACCTTAGAAATTTTTGTGTTGTGATTTATCGGTTATTTCGTGTTACATTATGATTGGACTGGAGGCAGTGGCTATAGCAAAAAATGAAGTTCTGTGTATTTATTACTTATAATTTGTTATTGTTTCCAGCTGGGGAAGTATGCTCCCCCCCCCCACTGACTCCATAGTTTGGCAGCCCCACCCTTCCGACTGAATAGTTGCCATTGTCGAA
>JAHWFP010238406.1:36019-48396 GCA_023313725.1 Lithobius niger | reverse complement strand
CCGAGTGCTAAATCTTTAATACCAATCATTATTAATTATCCTTTATTAGGATTTATTCCAATGCAACCGTAGTAAGAATGCCAATCGCCAACTATTGTTGATTTAATGTAATCAAACCGATCTCGAAATACAATCCCTATAATTCGATTATTGACCAGTGTGGTCCATATTCTGTACAACGGAGAGTCGATTAAAGGCCCAAAATATTATTGAATTGTTGCTTATCATTACGCCTCCCATTTCAGGTGCCATATTCATGTGTATAATTTAGGTTAAATACAACCGATTCATCCTGACAACAATGGTTTATTTTGTGGCGTTTGTTCACTAAAATAGATCATTACAATGGTGTTCATAAGTGCGATTCTATTACCTAAAATTTTCCGGAGATAAAAACAGTAGAAATTTTTCTTCCAAACCATTTCGGTTGTGTTCAAACCAAATTAAATGGGCCATTATTTCAAATAAGTTGCATTTTATAGTGTTTTAAACTTGAAATTTATTCGGAAAAAAAAATAAATTTTCAAGGAACACCAAGGATCGTTGTTTGAAATTTAAGGATTGCTAGTTGTTTACGAACAATTTTGTATTACAATTACAGGAAAATTTTAGTAGCCTACACTCACGAGGCATAGCATTGGCAAGCTTTGCTGGAAAACAACAGTGTTGATTTTGTTGGATTTTAGTGTTGATTTTGTGGTAAATAACGGATTGGCATATTGGCTATTACAAAGTAGTTCAGTGTTGCATATTATGTATGTTTAAAGGCTAACAATATTTAAAGGATCCTTAAAATTTTTTTAAATCAGGAAATTGGATATTTTCGTGATTTTGACCGATTTAGGCCTATAAATTCCCTTAATCAAGTATTATTTAACCTAGTTTGTTTTACCATAGAAAAAATTATTTGTAGTAGTGTTTCATGATCCACACCAAATTATTGCCCTTATCAGTGTGTTAGCTACTATATAAGCTTATTATTTTCACATTTAAAGCAATTTTTCTGTATTTTAACTTGCAAATTGCAGGGATTTTTTTTTGTTGTGTGTACTAATTTGGAATATTGAGTTAAAATAAGGCTTATAACTAAATATTGGGTTAAAATCTAGTATTAAAACATGCCTAAAACTAGACAAAATCGTGCTAAAGGCACTGGTCAGGTTTCTTCAAGGGGTAGACCAATTAGAAAACCCGCAAATCGCCGTGATTTTGTAGAATTCACTGACGGTTCAGTCAGCACCCCAAATCAGGATAATACTAATACCACTCCAGATATATCTGATTCAGAATCAGACTATACTATCGATACCATAGATGATGTAAATGATGCATTAAATTTACCACCACTTAGACGAGTTCAGTCTCGTTCAACTAACAGGTCAAATCGAAATAGGGGTAACTCTAGAGGTAGAATGCGTTCTAGATCCCCACACGACAACCGTGTATCACGGGATTCTCAGGTGCCAAATAATTTTCAGGTAACATCAAATAATTCCCAACTACCATTGAGTTCTCAGGTTCAGTTAAACCCAAACGTGCCATCAAACTCAAATGTGCAGTTAAATTCAGGCATTCCATTAAGTTTAACAACACCGCTAAACCCTCATGTGCCATCACATCCCCGAATGCAAAATAATGCTCAAATACCAGTTAACGTTCAAGTACCGTTAAATGCTCAATCACAAAATCAGTCTCAGGTTCCACTCACTCCAAATGTTGTAGTAAATTCCCAAATTCCACCGGATAATCATACACCATTAAATGTTACACCTAATCACAGTAACGGACAGCAGTCAAATAGCGTAGACGAACATTTGGGTCAAAGAATTTTAGACCATACTTTGGCTACATGTTTGCAAGCAAATAATGACAACGTTAGGCTAGCAAGTGAAAATCAACTCGAAGTGTTAAAAACTATTGCAGAGTCATTTCAAGTCATTCAAAATAGGGATCCACAGGAAAAATCTAAACTTTGGCAAGAATTACGAGCATCTAAGAAAGCAATTTTGCCTTTCTCAGGTGACGATTCACTTGATATTTTTACATTTTCACTAATGGTAGAAAATCTACATACCCTTGACCCCATGTTAAAAGATAACGAGCTGATTTCAGTTGCATGCAGCAAATGCATGGGAGAAGTAGCGATTTTTCTAGCTATGAATCCCCACATTGCTAAATCTCAGAGTTGGTTATCATTTAAGGAAATTTTAATCGATAGATTTGGTTGCGGAGGTGAAGTTATAACCCCATACTTGTTCCACACCACTCGCTTAAACGAAGGTGAAACTATCAAAGCATTTTCAGCTAGGCTAGAGAAGATGGCTTCACAACTTTGGAGAATTAAACCTTCAGATACCCCAGCTCAAAGGGAATTTAAACAAATAGCTAAGGATGATGGTATGCGTTCAGCTTTTCTGCACGCAATGCCACCAGAAATCAAAGCGCACATTACCTCACAAATGCACACTTCATTTCGTAACATATACAACGCAGCTATCTACAAACGTTCAGTTTTGGCAGGTTATCAAGGTAACAACACTAACCCTAAATCCGCTCAGTCACCCGAAACTGCAGTAGATAAACAAATTTCAATCACGGAAGTAAATAACCTTGCTTTCGGCACAATGCTTGACAAAATGAACTCGTTAGAGAAAGGAACAACTAAACTGCAAAATGCTAAACCTAAACTAAACGAAGCCAAGGTTAGCGCCGTTAACCCTAAATTACTCAACACTAAACAGTGCTATCGCTGTTTAGGCCGCGGGCATTTCAAAAATGAATGCCAAACTAAAAACGAAAACGTGCAACGTTGTAGGCAACGTAACGAGGAACGTTGGGGCACGTTCGACAACTCACCTAGAAATAAAAATAATTTCAGAGGTAGAGGAGGTCGCGGAGGTAACGGATACAGGGGAAATAACCGCGGAAAACGCGGAAACTATTTTTCAGGATTCGGTAACAGGGATGTATATCAGTTTAACAAGAAAACTAATAACCCTTATGCTTTTCAACTTAATAACGGGTACAACAACTCAGGTGACCAACAAAACCAAAATAATGGCAGTAACAATAACAACGGTAAACAAAATCAAAACCAAAATCAAAATCAGCAAAGACAAAATAATAACAGTAACCAAAATCAGTTCCTACAACACGCTACAGATGTAAACCAGGGTAACAACTCTAATCAGTGTGATAATAGTTCAAAAAACGAGCTAGTAGCCTGAATATCGACAGGGATTCAGGTAAAGTAAACACTCAGCTAGAACAGAGCAGTGACGATCAAATTCCACACGTCAGCTCAGTTCAAGCCCAAAAACCTGTTAACCAAAATAATGAAGTAAATAGTACTCACATGTTGAAGGCGAAGTGTATTCCTTTATTTTCGAATGACGTAGCGAACAAACTAATGCTCAAACTGTATTCCGATGCAGAATGGCATCAACAGAAACTTGCTTTACCAGATCGTACATTAGCATTACCACGTTTAGCGTCATATTTTGGTAAAGTTCCTTCAAAATATGTTGTAAGATCGATTCAGGGTAATCGAAACCTCGTAAGTGAATTCACAGAAGCTTTAAAAACAGTTAACGATAAGTACGACCTAACTTGTGATTCGGTAATCGTAACGTTATTCGAGGACGGATTGGACTCCACTAACTTTCACACAGAGTTAAATCCTGTAGATACTAATAAACCAATAGTTATTGCTTTATTAGGCGGTGAACGCACAGTCCAATTTAAGCACACGAGCGAAACATTTTACAAAGACGGAGTTAAAATGCTTTCAGGTAACTCTATAGGCATCTCGCACACAGCGCAGAAAGATTGGAAAATTCGAATTCCAACAGTTATAGGGGTCAACGAACCTACTATTTGTTTAACGTTTTGGGACAGCAAAGGCATGGGCAAGCAAAATCTCTCACCAGCGAGGCACCAATCGCTGAGCGAGCGAGGAAACTTGCTTACGAGCATTTCGGCTCAAACAGGCAATAGATGGTACACAGAGCACCATCTAGCGGCTGAGATTGATACTAGTAGAGCAAACGAAAACCAAAACGAAGCATCGCTTGATTCAGAACAAACGGAGACTAACTCGAACACGGTTCACGTAAATACAGTTCTAAATAAACCTAAAATTAGATATTCTCGTCCACATTTAGTCTTTGACGTTGGAAATAGACCAGAGATATGTTTATTGGACACTGGGTCATCACTTTCGCTAATCACAAATACAGCAGCACAGCGTATGCTTAGGAATTTTAGGGTAAAGTGTACTATGCTTACGATGCCGACACCGGTAAGTTTACTTGGTGTAGGGAATAAACAAATTAAAACTGATAGGAAAATAGTAACTACTATACAAAAGTGCGAATTTTCTAGAAATCAGGAATTTATTATCGTACCTGACGGTTCTTTTGGTGATATTTCAGTGTTATTGGGATATGATTTTCTGTCTAATAAATCAGATGCGTTAATATTAAATTGTCCAGATAATGTTTTAAGCATTGGTGATTTAAAATTCCAAATGTCTGCATCACCAGAGTTAGCTCATGTTGCTTATAACCAAAATAAGGAAATAATGAATAGAGATAACTACAAGCCTAACCATATTTACGTAGCCACGCTTAACGTAGCTACAGACGAAGAAAGCGAAGATAACCCTAAATCAACATGGAATTGTACGCCTAAACAACAACTCATAGATGTCACAGTTTCTTTATTACGAGACGAAGTAAATCCACCTAATTGCGAGTCCAGAATAACCGTAATTTTGCATTTTCCATATCCCGAAATCCAAACAGGAGCATTCGAATCCGAAAACGGCGAATTTCCTGTACATTTGGCTCACAGTCTTGTTAATACAACTTCCACAGGTATTATTCCAGTAATGTGTATTAATTTTAATGCTTATGACGTAGAATTAAAATCGGGTACGATCCTAGGCACGTACACAACTGCTATTATAGATTACGACGACGAAACTTCCGTAGATTCGGTAAACTCAAACTTACCCACAACAAGTCCCAATGAGACAGCTCAAACCCCAAATCCCAATGCGGTAGCTCAAAATTCAAGTCCCAATGAGACAAACCAAAACCCAAGTCCTAGTGAGGTAGCTCAAACAGCAAAGCCCATCAAGATTTCTCATTTGCAAGCTAAACAGAGTGAAAGCTCATCGGAAGAGACAGCTAGGGTACTAGCTGACGCTCCGAAGCCCAAATCGAAAGAAAACTCGATGCGGAATGGAATTTAATGAAACATAAATTTGTATTTCCTGATTAAAATAAGGAAGAAACTGAGGAATTCTTGGATATGCTACGAATCCACCAGGATTCATTTTCTAAAAACGATTTTGATCTTGGATGTTATGAGGGATACAAAGTTTCTATAGATACAGGAAATTCTCAACCAGTAAGTTCCAAGATGTATCGAGTTCCCTTTCACCAACGTGAATTATTAGATAAATACCTTGACGAAATGCAGAGAGTAGGTATAATCAAAGAAGGTAAATCCGGATGGATTACTTCTCTCTCCATGTCTCATGATTAAGAGAAGGCCAACTGGATATCGAGTAGTCTTAGATTTAAGAGGCTTAAATTCTGTTGTTGAATCGGTAAGCGTGCCAATACCAACTGTGACGGAAAGCATGGCACACCTAAGTGGCGCTAAGTATTTTACACGTCTAGACTTTAAATTTGGATTTTATCAGCTTAAGTTAGCAGAATCAGCTAAAGCTAAAACATGTTTCTCAGCGAACTCTAAAACCTATTTCTTTAACCGGCTCCCAATGGGCCTTAAGACTGCGCCAGCTCACTTCCAGTTCTGCGCTCAGCAGATCTTTGCGGAGGTGTTAGGAGCCTATTGTACCGTCTATCTTGACGACTGTCTTCTGAGCAGTCCAGATCTTAAAACCTACATCAGTCATGTGAATCGAGCGCTAGAACTAGTCGCTCGTTCCGGACTAAAACTCAGCATTGAAAAATGCGAATTCGCTCGAAAGAAGGTCAAATTCTTAGGTTTTGTGCTAGATGAGAACGGGATACAGCCTGATGGTGATAAAACGAAGGCGATGCAACTGTATCCTACACTGAAAACTCCAAAACAAGTTCGTTCTTTTCTTGGTATGGTAAATTTCTATAGGAGACACATATCTTCATTCGCAGAGATGTCACAGGTTTTGTCTAAACTCACAAGGAAAACCTGTAAATTCATATGGGGCACAAAAGAAGAAACAGCGTTTCAGCAACTAAAGCAGGCTATGGTAAAAGCCGCAACATTGAAGCACCCCAACTTCTCTAAACCCTTTTATCTAGAGACGGACGCAAGTGGCGTAGCGGTCGGAGGCTGTTTGTCCCAGTACCATGGAGGAATAAACTATCCTCTAGCCTACACTTCCCGAACCCTCACTGAGGCGGAACGGAAAGAAACAACTACAACTAGGGAAATTTTAGCAATAATCCATTGTATCGACTCATTTCGTTGCTATTTGTTAGGTAAGATATTTTTCTTAACCAGCGATCATTTAGCAATTTGCTATCTTTATTGCGCCTCATCCCTCCCCCCCAAATTAGAAAGAATCTTACTTCAATTGCGAGAATACGAATTCATATTACGTCATAAATCGGGACGACTTCTAGCGGTTTCTGATGCACTCTCTCGTATAGAGATACCAGTCGCTGCGCTAGGCAGTCAGTTTCCTGACTGGACACGACAGCACCTAGCGGCAGAACAGAGAAACGACCCATACCTAAGCGACATCATAAAACGCCTTAAAGATCAGTCCTCGGAGGATCTGATCGACGCTTTAAGTAAAAGAGAATATATTTTACAAAGACTACGACGGAATTCTGTATAGAATTCGATTAGCTGACCCTTCTAAAGGTCGGATGCACAACCTAGCACAGATGTGTATACCAAAATCTCTACGTAACTATTGTATCAGAGATTACCATTCAACACCAGCTGCCGGACATCGCGGATCTCAAAGAACTAGAGATTTAATAGAACTACATTGTTATTGGCCTAAGATGTTTGACGACATCGCTCATTACGTTAAGACTTGTCAAGTATGTCAAGCTTATGTTAGACCTACCAGGCCACTCAAAGCTAAGCTAAGGGCCTACCAACCTCTACAAAGACCAGGTTATTCTTGGAGCCTGGATCTCATTGGACCTTTGAACAGAAGCATTCATAACAACGTCTATATAATGACCCTAATTGATGATTTCAGTCGTTATGTAATTGCAGTCGGAATTCCCGATAAAAAGGCTGAAACTATAGCTAATAAGTTGTTCTCTCATCTAATTGCTAGATATGGAGCACCATTACAACTAAGGGGAGACAACGGATCGGAGATAAATAATGCTATTGTGGCAAGATTGGCAAATTTGTTCAATATTAAACAGATAAATTTCACTCCTAACACATCGTGGGTAGGAGGATCCGTAGAAGCAGCAAATAAAAGAATAGAGACAGTTTTGCGTAAAATCTCAGCTAGTTGTCCAGATACTTGGTGTGAACTAGTGACGATAGCTCTGAATGCATGCCCTAATTCAACTACGTTAATTAGTTCACATTATCTACATCATGGGCCTGAATTCAGATTGCCGAGTGCACTAGCTTTCGAACCACCAAGAATCTGTTACGACAGCGACGATACTATAGTTCGTCTAGAGAGTAGACTTCAAGCAGCGTTTGAAGTTGCTCGAGCGCAAAATTGGAAAGCAGTTAAGAGACAGCAAAACTTTTATGATCGTACGGCACGCCCTTATCGCTATCTTGTTGACGACTACGTACTTTTACGCGACTTCTTACCAATTAAACAGATTTCTCAGAAATTAATTAGAGCATGGACGGGTCCATTCAGAGTAATGGAATTCGTAAATGACGTTATCGTTCGTATTGTACATTTCTTGGACCCACTTAAAGTTGTTCGCGCACATGTAAACAATTTAAGACCATGGTTCCTAAGAACGAATAACCAACCTATTCCTTTCAATGGACCGACGGATCTGGAACTCTCCGAACAGCTTAACGGAACTTTAACGGAAGCTGAAATAAAACTACAAAAATATGTAGCACAGTTGTTGGAGGACCCAACGGATCACTTATCGGAGATTCAACCACCAACATTTGCGCCTTCCGAAACTGACGATGCAGCTAGCAGTTCAGAAACAAGCCTAACTAAGAAACGCAAACGCGTCGAGCCAAAATCGGCCGCTTATTTACAAAATAAATATCGTAAGATTGATTACGAACTTAACAAACAAAGAATGTTTTGGTTCCACACATGGTTATAATACCCGTAGTAGTAAATGGACACCGGAAATTAGGCTGCGTCGGCAGTTGGAAGAGGCAAACGTTGACGATGAGTAAAAAGTTGTATATTCATCAGAGAACAAAGAAACCACAGTGTTTACGTGGAGAGCACACACGCGCTCTGCACGCGGGGACCCAAGCGAGGAGAAATGGAACTAGCTTTCCTGAAAATAAAGTACGGCAGCTACGCGCAGTCAGCGGCGCATTTTCATTTCTCGTAGTTTTTGCAAATCGGTAGTATAAAAACATATTTCATGGCATAAAACAAAAAAATAACTTATGTCTAATTTGTTTCAAGATGTAATGTAAGAATAAATTGTACACGGGAACCACGTAGTAGTTTTAAAAGAAAAAAATTATTATTAGAAAATTCGAAAAAAAAAATGTACAAACATTAATACAGAAAATATATACATTTGCAACAACATATAATATAACAAATTAAAAGCAAGAAAACACAAATTAAAGCCAAGTATACAACCATATGTACGAACATAAATACACAGTACGTAAACATTTATATTGATAATTTAAAGGTAAAACAGAACATAATATAAACACATGTTGCAAACTTAAAATATTATTAAAATAAGCAATACAAAATCTAATTCACAGCAGAATAATGAAAAAAAAAATTTGGAAGAAATGTAAGCATTAAATTTAACATATATACATACAGTTTAACAACGACAAAATATTGGGACGTATCAAAATTAATATTGGACGTAGAAACAAAACATATTATTGAAATAAAAGCACAAGCATGAATGAAACAAAATTAATGGAAATAACATATAAGTGACATAAAATAGGAACACTAAACATTGAAAATAAAATACCTGAAAGAAAAAAATTAATTAATAAATCATGATCACGAATTTAAGAAATTGGTTTAATATAAGGGCCAAATAATTAAAATAAAAAGTAAGAGTATGAAATTAAGAAATTAAAACTTTATTTTGGCCTAAGGCCTTAACAGTTGTAAACTTAATACAAGCCAGTCATAATAATAGAAAAGTTAATTCGGAAAATTTTCAGAAATCTGTGATCATAAAAAGCAATGGAAAATATTTACAAAGAATTTACAAACGGCGTAAGCCGTTACCAAACACGCATAACATACTAGACCACACCGCTCATTTTAGCGGCGGGTCGACAAACTGCAGTGACGAAGACGGCTTTAGTCGTCACCTTCGTCGCTACTGGCGTCACCATTGTCATCATGTTGTTCATCTTAAATAAAATAATAAATACAGCAGATTAATATTCCGTTCATAAAATAGTAAAATGCATGTGAAATTGACATGTATAAGGCTAATTAAAATCGTAAAAAAAAAAAAAATATTTCGCACAAGCGAAACATGACGTATCTTTAATTTCTCTCACGTTCATAAGAACAATATGGAGGGAAATTACTGTGGTCTGTAGACGGGAGGAGTACGTTCAAAGCAACAAAGGGGTAGCGTGAACAGGTTCCTTCCCGACACTATTATTGTATTATAACTATAAGAAATTACTTCCAGTACGGGTGATATTCTCCCCCCCCCCCCACCCCCCCCCCCACCTCTTTTACTAACAAAAAGTAACGTTGAAGATGGTATTAAGTTCAAAAAAAAAAAAAAACAATATCAACACAGAAATATGCGGCAAAGTGTCCTAATCGGTAGTAAACCATTTTATCGTATAGAGAGTTCGAATGCGCAGCAGAATTTCTCCTACGCGCATAGAGCCTCACCATCCAGCGCTTAGTTTGCGCTACCGTGCTCACTGCGGCTAATGGCTTACAAATTAAAATTACGAGGTTAAACTCGGTTACCAAGCGGATAGTTGCCGGGCAATTCAGTGTTGATGTTCAAAAACACAAAATTGTGAAAATTGACTTTTAAACTTTGCTTAAGAATTATAGCATTTTATATTACCCCCCCCCCCCCTACAGAAATTAGTCTGAAACTACGAATATCAACCCATATAACTAAATTTGGAGAAAAACCTCATTCTTGGACAACAAAAGGGTACATAAATAAATAAGTAAATGAGTACGGATTCCTTTTCCAAGAATATCTAGTAAAAATGTATCGGAACATTCATTTTCATAAATTTAGGTGAAATAATGAAGGCTCCGGATAAACAGTGAAATAAGAATTTTACAAATACTTGCTTCAAGATGAAAGTTGAACAAATTGTACAAATATAGAATAACATTTAAAAAATTTTACATCCATAAGTAATGAATCATAAAATTCAAAATATATATCAAAATTAATTTAATATTTCAATTTTACATCCATAAGGAAATGAAGTATAAAATAGAATATTAAGACCTATACAGCAGGACAATTTGTACAAATTCCTACTTAGGCAAGTCAAAATTAAAAGAATAAGCAATAATTGCATAACATACAAATCACAGCACGTTGATTTAAGTATTCTTGTCAAAATTAAGTCTTATCGGGACGGCCAAAAGTACAAGGCCTAGTCAACCAAAATTAAGAATTAACCTTTCACATTTATGCAATTTATCATCGCTATTGAGAACCATTGAGTTTAAAAGTAAAATACTTAAGAAAATGCATATCAAACATGGATATTTTTTTTGTTTCAAGTAAAGCAATAATATGATTTTGCATACATATCTCTATATTTAGATTTTTTTTTATTATCCATAAGGAGCAATAATGCGAACTTGAATTTAAATATTGTATTTAAAATATGATTTTGCTGAAAACATTTAAGTAAGGCAATAATTGCCATTTGAAATCAAAACTATCATTCAAATTCGTTAAAATTACATTTACCTTTAATTAATATACGTTTAAATGTATATTTCAAATAAACATGTATACAAGATGTAAATTAATTATCAATCAAAATTAATATTGAAATTTTTTTACCGTATCGTCCATCGTGGCACACAGGGCAGGTGTCACGGCAGGCTGCCGGACGAAGGCAGTTTTGCAGGCCACTGCCGGACGCTCCTGCATTTACCTCAGCGATGGGAAATAGCGGCGGTAGCGGCGGCAGATTTGCATAGATGTCTTCTAGCGGAAGCTCCGGAAAGATATCCGGCAGCGATTCCGAAAGTCCGTCTCCTTCCAACATGGCCATTGAGTCCAGAGTTTGTTGCCGTAATGAATACAGAGTCTCCGTATTGATGGCTCGTTGCAGGTATTCATTAAAGGACTCGTTGTCCGCCGGAAACGGAAGGTAACACATATACCGGGTGTGCAGGCAGGAATTCCCGGACAAGGGACTACAGTTGAGAAAATGTCCGGAAACCCTGACCTGCTGCGCTAAAGTTGTTTCCGGCGGATGTGTTTCGCAGGAAAAGACGTTGCGACCAGGATTCTCTTTGATGGTCTCCAAAAAGTACAACCTGAAGATGTAATCCAGGGGGTCCTCCCCCTGTAGCATGGGAGCGAACGCCGGCTCCCCGGACTCCCTGTGCGGACATGTGGAAAATAGAGCAGGCAGCTTCTCACAGAACTCGTAGTGGCTACCACATACGAGGAACACTGCAATGTTTATCGACATAAGCCGAAAAAAGTACTTCACACTCCTTAACATTTTTGCGCAAGCACTCTTCTCTAGACGAGGGCGTTTTGGAGGACGATCCATGACGTTAAAAGAAAATTTGGAGAGCAAAACGGAAAAACAAGTGAACTGATTGAAGCACACAACTTCGTGTAACGATAAAACCACCAAAATTTCACAAGTCAGAAATGTGACCCAGAAAGTGAACCGGGAAAAGCCAATGGTTGCAGAGTTCAGGGTTGACGTCACGAATAACTGGGGGTCATCTTTGCCCAGGGATCAGCTCACCCCCCCCCCCCCCCCCTCTGCTCACCTGGAGAACATCAGCCATTGTTTACACGACCTCGACAAGCCGAAATTTTCAGGTCAGATCCGGGCGGCAGACCTAATGAGCCAGGCCCAGAACCCTTTCAACCCACCGACCACTCTCGTTTTATTGCCCCCTCCCCCCTTCAGTGGGGCGACACAAGCTCGTCGAAACTCATCAGCAGAGAAAAGGACGGTCAAAAGTAGGTCGAAGCTAC
>JAHWFP010238406.1:15217-31019 GCA_023313725.1 Lithobius niger | reverse complement strand
CCCAAAATATTATTGAATTGTTGCTTATCATTACGCCTCCCATTTCAAGTGCCATATTCATGTGTATAATTTAGGTTAAATACAACCGATTCATCCTGACAACAATGGTTTATTTTGTGGCGTTTGTTCACTAAAATAGATCATTACACAGAAAACTAGGCCAAATGGTTGGCAACGTAATTACCGAGGGTAGAGAAAACCCACTCAGCTTTGAACGACCTTGGCTAGACCGGAGGCCAACTCGAGGTCGAAGGTAGAGCACAACACGAGATGGGAAAGTGCCACGCCTCCCTCGTGGAAAGCGAGAGATAAACAAACCCATGTGGCCAGCCCAGGAAAAGTGAAACATCATTTGTTTCAGATCAACAGCAACAAAGTTGATTTTATTGAATTGTGTTCAGTCACATGGAGAATGCGCTCTCGAGTCTTGCATGCACTTAAGCTATACAATATTTTATTCCAATTCCACCCAGACTAGTATTGCTTAATTAATGAAGCAATTTAATCTTGCTGTACATAATTATTGTCCTGATTTCTGTGAAGATTGTTTTTTTACCTCAAAGAAAGGTGCGTTTTTCCTAGTCATACGGCAATTAACTTTGGGCCGCCGGTAAATGCGAAATTCTTGCTTAATTATGTAAAGCAGTTTCTGTCATAAATGAACTGGGTTTGGAAGCTAAAATAAGGAACCACTAAAAAGGTATCATGATTTTAGAATGAACAGGGATTATGTAGGGAAATTAATAATGGCTAATTAATATTCATAACAGAAACAACACAATTAATTAATTGAATGCATAATTGCATAATATCATACATTTATTAAATGCATGAGCCGAATATTTATTCGGATAGATCAAAACGACTCCAGATAGCAATTATAATTGGGAGTCCTTCTTCAAAGACGACCGAGAGGCGGCAAGATCATTTGAGACTAAACAAGTGTAATTATACCTATTGTTAGAGTTTAAAGGATGGCATTACCAGCTGACATTATTTACGACAATTTCGTAGAACCTAAATGACTTTCTAGAACTAGATTTAATTACGATAAGATCGTCGCTCATGATCGATCACTACGTGGAATAACAATAAGTCCCTCCCACACGAGATGGCGGCATATACCTTCAAAGTGCCGCGTACGGGGAACAACTATTGAACCCGAACGCAACAATGGAATGATTGACAGGCGGAGAGGTCCCAATTGATGATAAGGGCCCAAGCTGTCCAAATGTTACTATATTTAGCATTTCGGTAATAAACCAATACTACAATGGATTGATCATGGCCGATAACGCCACAGTATTTAAACCGAACCTCGGAATGCGTGATATCATCCGATCACCAGCAGCTTAACAGTCGCTAACAAGTTCACGCCAGTCAAATTCCGAAGGCTGCAATCCAGAAGTACGCCAGGCAGATTTCCGTGCCGGGTTAGCGACGAGGCTTCATCGCCCCAGCCGACCCGTGGGCCTATGGCCGCACTCAAGCATCTATTATAGAGCTAAGTATTCCGATTGATTAGCGATAGCTAATGTTGTTGATGCTTAACTAGTACCAATCCGTACGCTACTAAATTAACCCGAGTTTCCCTTAATTTAACTCAGAGAATATCATAATGATTAGGTTTACCGCTCGACTTAATCCGTAATGCCATTCGTTCGACTCATTGCCGATAATTGTAATCATACAATCAAATCCTAATAATCTGTCACTGATTTAATTGGCCATATGTGGGGTCAATAGTGTGTACAACGGAGTGTTGATTAAAGGCCCAGTATAATTGGATGTTTGCTTATTATTTAGCCTACCTATTTATTGATTGATTAGTGTTTTATACAATTGTTTACCCTTATGCCATCCTAGACGATAATGTTTATTCTGGTCAAATGGTCACTGGAATAGAACATTACACTCCTGGTTGAGCTTAGGAAACTAAAATTAGAAGATGATGATGTCATGGTGTCGTTTGATGTAGAGAAGCTCTTTCTGAGTTTGTCCCACCGCCTCATTTTGGATATGTTGGACAAATCCCGTAAGAAGCGAAAAGTTGAAAGGAAAGTATTTGAACGTGACAGAGAAATGTTAAAAGTGCTTCTCTCGTCGATATATGTCGAATTTGGTGGAGAAGTGTTCTGGCAAATCAAAGGAAGCGCCCATGGGCTACTCAAGCTATCCGATCATAGCCGAAATTGTCATGCAACATCTCGATGCCTTCATTTGTTCTAATGTGCTAGCGATTAAGTTCTGGAAAAGATTTGTTGACGATGTGGGAGCAGTGTTAAAGAGAAGTGACGTAGAAAGAGTGTATGAAAAATTGAATGGATGGAACCCTGATCTCTCGTTCACTCTTGAAGAAGAAAAAGAAGGGTCCCTTCCATTTTTGGATGTCCTGATTACAAGAACAGATTGTGGAAAAGTTACTTACCAACCGTACCGAAAACCAACGGCTTCACAGAGGGGCATCTTGTATTCCTCTGGGCACCCCAAGGAACAACTTAAAGCCATCTCCCTGAATGAATTCTCTTGTCTCTTCAGAAACTCCAGTGATGAAAAATGGCCACGCCACATATTCAGGAAGCAAAAGAAAGATTTATCCAACTAGGCTATCCGGGAGGTCTCCTGAATGCGCAAATTCAAAAAGCCAGAGGAATCGCAAAAAACAAACAAGCAAATGAAAAATAGCAAAAAGTGAAAGTGAAATGGTACAGAAGAGAAGAGTGGGGTTGACCTATTTGAGAGGAGTGAGTGATAAAGTCAAGGACTTGATCTCCAAAAAAGGATTTACCACCTTCTTTAGGAAGAGCGCAAATCTTAAGTCACTTGTGATGAGACGCAGAAAAACTCAAAATGAGAGTATAAGTGCTAAAGGAAAAACACAAAAAAATGAAAGACGAGCAGTCCATGGGAGAAGTGGCTAATACCAGAGAAGGTGTGTATCGTGTCCCATGCAATGGGTGCAGTGCTGTATACATCGGTGAAACAAGAAAAGGAGTAAGAACGAGAATAGGCCAACACATGAGTGACACCAGGAATAAAGTAAAAGACAATAGCATTGTACTCCATTGCATGAGCACTGAACATAGCATTGGATGGGAAAAAACAGAAACGCTCATCAGCTCTAACACAGCGAGTGACACCCACCTTAGGTGCCTTGAGTCAATCGCCATCCAACACCACAGAAGACATTCTGTTCCACTGATGAACACCCAAGGGCCATCAAACCCGCATATTATGCACCTAGTGGGAAAAGATCTTGATTCCCTGCTCCAGCGCAAGTGGTTGGAAACGAGCGAACGGGAAGCGCAAGAAAGCAGCAGCGTTGTAAATACCGGAGGCCACAACGTTTTTCAAAATGGTTGCCCTGTTCAAGAGACCAGCAAAGGAGATGTAGAAAAGCCAATTAACTTGGATGCCTGAAGAAGCCTGAAGAATTTCAGTCGAAAATTAGCAAGGTATTGATAATATCTGCATTTTGAAAGTGAGCGAAAATGAGTTTCGAACATTTTACGAATATTAATGAAGAGTTTCATATTGACATGCGTAGAGGTCCCATTTGGCGATAAGAGCCCAAGCTGTCAGAATGTTACTATATTTAGTATTTCAATATTAAATCAATACGACAATGGATCAATCATGGCCGATAACGCCACAGTATTTAAACCGATCCTCGGAATGCATGATATCAGTCGATCATCAGCCGCTCAACAGTTGTTTAACTAGTGCACGCCAGTCAAATTCCGAAGGTCCCGATCCGTATTACCAACAGCCGTGCCGAGTTGGTGACGGGGCTTCGCCGCCGAGCTAAAGCCGAGGGCCGATAGCCTCACTCACGCTTCTATTATAGAGCTAAGTATTCTGATTCAATAGCAATAGCTATGATTGTTTATGCTTAACTAGTACCAATCTGTACGCTACTAAATTAACCCGAGATTCTTTAATTTAATTAGAGAATATGCTAATGGTTAGGTTAATGATTAGGTTTACCGCTCGACTTAATCCGTAATGCCATTCGTTCGACTCATTGCCGAATAACTGTAATCGATACAATCAAATCATAACAATCTGTCATTGATTTAAATGGCCATATTTTGGGATCAATATTGTGTACGCCGGAGTGTCGATTAAAGGCCTAGTGTTAGAGGAATGAGCTCTCATTATTTAGCCAACCTATTTAGTGCATGATTAGTGTTTTATACAATTGATTGCCCTTATGCCATCCTAGTTAATAATGTTTATTCTGACCAAATGGTCACTGGAATAGAACATTACATTATTACATACTTTTCCCATAGATACGCTTATTTTTACTGACACAGGTATCAAACCGATTGGTAAAAGTGGCACTGGCATAGTCTTGCGTCCCGTGTTACTGGGGTCTTTCACAGGTTTCGAACCGGTGCTCACTTGATATCTAGTCCGGGACGCTGACCACTGGGCTGTGCATGGTCGGGTATCCCTCTCAATTTGGGAGTTTTTTTTTTGCCATTGCAGAATTAAAAGCCTGTGGTGCTAACCACAGATTTATGTCTATTGTCACTGCACAATTTATACAAATACCTAGCAAAGGCATAAACCTATAAAACGTATAAACGTATAAACCTATAGGCATAAACCTATAAACGTATATCGACATGTGTGAGTCTTAACAAACTGTTAATAACTGAGTATCAAGACTGACAATCTTTATTTTTTTATTGCAATCAACATTTCGTAATTCATGTTAAATAAATAGGTAAACTGATGACATTTATTTCTTCAACTGTGGATGAATAATTTGCCATAATCACATATAATGAAGATTTCACAAATGGTGTAGTCTAATACTAAAATCTGACTACAATGAAGACAAAATTGAATAATTTAGTACAATTAAAATAGTAAACATGATACATAGAGATCAAAAAAATGTAGTTAAGGTAATGCAACATAACTTAGTAGTTAATACACTTAGAAAAATCTTACAACTCTAAGTTTACATACAGTACATAATCTTAATATCACAAGATCATTGGGCTGAAACACCTAGGCTGTAACATTTCTCATCAGAGTAATTGAATTTGGATGACCAATACTTTGCTTGAAATAATTTAAGATTACATTAGACCGTTACAGCCAACAGTGGTTTATTTCGCCAAGCATTAGTACTTACAATGAGGTGATTTTCTAAATCCAGACTTGAATTTTAATTAAAAAGAGAGCCCGCTTTTAATGTGTATGGCATGATGCCATATTCATCAATATATAAGTTTTGCATGTGAAATAGTAATTACACCGGAATGAAAGATGAAATTTAATCCACAAATTTCTAAAATTATGACCAGACTGGATTTAGGATTCAGCAAAGTGGTCCCAATTGTAATTTCTTTTTTAGATGAAAAAGGTTCCCTTCATGGGATTTTTGTGGGTCATTTTCAATTTGGTGCTTCTTCCCATTACGCCGTATTTTCTCTGCTACAAAAACACTTTACAAACTGATCCTTATTTCAGTAATACTGCTTAGTTTCTTTTTTAGACTATGCAATTCTTCAACAATTCTTGACTCCGTAAAGACTAATTATGTACAATGTTCAATTTTAGGCGTTCAAGCCATATTAAAAACAGCTTAAAGGTATGCACAGAAACAATGTTGCCAACAAGGTCCTGGAATATGTTAAGATAAAGAAAAATAGTACTGCACATAGTACAAATTAATCAAAACACCTGCAATCGTTGCTGTTATAAGCGAATGTTTAAAGAACATGTTTTTTCCTAAAACAGTAGCACCTAATTCTTTCCTGCTACCGTGACGATGTATGGGAGGTACCATTTCTCCACACACAAACTGAACGTTAACCCTTTCACTGCCACGGTTTCAGTGACGCACCAGGATGCGTTTGCCAGCAGGAACCATCGTGCTGTTGCTAACAATGATCCCTTACTCTGTTCAGGAGCGTACATTGCATTGTAGTTCGATTACGCTGACGCTTTACTGTAGTATTACACTTCTGTATTGTTATTATATCTTTCTTTATGTTCATAAAATTAGAGAAACAGAAAAAAAGAAAATTTCAACCCTGTTTAAAATTAGTTTTTACTATCCTAAAATACTTACCTTCAGTATGTGCTTAAATCACTTGATTTGCTATTTAAAATGCCCGACACAGATTTAAAACTCATCCTTTTAAATCTCAGTTGATTAGTTTAGCTAATCCTCTGCTAGGATCGCGCAAGGCATCTCCTTTATAAAACTGTTACAGTGTTTGGTAGATCACTTCACTTCGACCGATGCAACACATGGTTAACAGCGGGTTCTGTGAAGCGGGGGGGGATGGGTGGGTTCTACTGAAAGTAAGTATTTTAGGATAGTAAAAACTAATTTTAAACAGGGTTAAAATTTTCGTTTCTTACTATCTGCAAAATACTAACCTTCAGAATGTGCTGACTTTGTCCTATTGGTGGGAGGGTCAGCACGAACCCGCTAAACTCTGAGATTTCACCTTTCAACACACATATCAGACGACACTGTCACAGACCATTAATTTAAAATTCAAGAAAATTACCCACCTCAACAACTTGTTGGTGCTTTCTTCTTTATGGTGTCTTCCCTGTTTTACTATAAGTTTGTTACACTTCACTTCACCGTGCCAGCTTATCTGTCCACTGTGATGTGTCACTTATCTGTGCAAGCGTGGCCATCCTAGATTGTACCACTTGCACGTTGTGAAACTTCATAGTGTCGCTTTCTCCACTGTGTGCTTTCTCCATTGTTTACAAGACACTTTTTCACTCATTCAGACTCGTTATTGTGTAACTTTCTCTCCGTGAAAGCAATTTATAAAAGACAGAATCAAATCAATGTCCGATTCGACTGCCTGCTGCCACATGTTCTTTCATCATCCTTTCACTTCTCGACGCACTCACATCATGCAGGTAATGGAAAATGAACGTATTGCGGTTGTTCCATGAACACGCAGCCACAACTTCATCCAGTGGTGTTCCGGATCCATACGCCCAGGAAGCAACCAAAGCTCTCAATTCATGCGCTCGCACCTCCGTTGGCAAGTCCAGATGTTTTGGGCCCAAGTCATAAGCTCTTTTAATGACTTCGCATATCCACTTTCCTAGATTAAAAGGGGGTCATGGGTATCGGCTGAAGGACCCCTGCTTTGTCAACTTGCAGAAAAAGCGCAGTTGGAGGCACTATACGTTCCGCTGTTGGTTGTTTTGACTCTGGAGTTTTGGTTCTAACCAAATAGTTGCGGAGTCCCCTTATTCGGCATTGCGTCCTTTCATTCCCCTCTGGATCTACAACTGGAGCAAGAGCCTTGATCACGACAGGTCTAGGGGCCACATCGGGCTTCAAGTTCTTTGCCCAATACTGAGTAGGGAAAGTGAGTGAGGCCGAAGACCAGTCCCTAGAGAAACGAATGTGTTCGTCTTCTCGTGAGAAGGCAGCCAATTCGCTCTGCCTCGCAGCAGATGCAAGTGCCACGAGAAATACCGTCTTTTGGGAAAGATGTAGAAGCGAGGCTGAATGGATTGGTTTGTAAGGTGGATTTTTCAGACTTGAAAGAACTAAGGGCAAGTTCCATCTAGGGAATAGCTGTCTGGTCCAAGGTTTCTCATTTTCGAATGCCGACATGAGTCTTGAAATCACTTTACTTCCTATAAGTTTCTTATTCCCCTGGCATGAAAGAACAGAGTTAATGGACGACCTGTATCCCTTTATTGCAGATGGAGTAAGGCCTTTTTGGAAAAGCTCTTCAAAAAAGGAGGCCAATGAGGATTCAGACGGCTTAATCGGGTTCAGGTTCTTAGATTTGCACCAAAAATGCCATTTTTTCCACTTCGTCTCATAATTTTTTATGGACGAACCTCTGAGGCAGTGAATGATCCTGATGGTTACCGGAGACTCAAAACCCTCTTTCTTGAGAAGAGCAGTCACAACCTCCACCCGTGAAGATGAAGGACTTCCAGCTTTGGATTTCTTGTAGTCTTGTTGTGCTGGGTCAGGAAGAATCGCGAGACCGGAACTGGGATCAGTTCCCCCTTCTTTAACTCCATGATGTTGATAAACCAAGGAGCAGCAGGCCATAGAGGTGCTATCAGGATACAGATCCCTTTCGATTCCCTGATCTTGTTGAGAGTTGATTGAAGAAGGGAGAAAGGGGGAAATGCATATGCAAAGATCCCGTCCCATGACATCGACAGAGCGTCCGTTGCCCAAGCCTTCTCGTCCGGAAATGGGGATACGAAGCTCGGCAATTGGTGATTGAAGCGGGTGGCAAACAAATCCACCATGGGAGTTCCCCAACGTTGGAAGAGAGCCCGACAAATTGCTGGGTCCAGCTTCCATTCCGTCGTTGGAATTAAATCCTGACGCGAGAGCTCGTCGGCTAACACATTCAGCTTTCCGGCAATGTGACGAGGCTGAAGCTGGATGTTGTTGTCTTCGCACAATTGAAAAAGCCTCGAAGTTTCTTCCATCATTGATGCTGAATGCGTCCCACCTCCCCTGTTCACATAGGAGACTGCAGCGGTCTTGTCGGTCATCACAGTGAGAACTTTCCCTTGAAGGTGATGGTCAGAATGGCCAGACGAATCGCTCCGAGTTCCAAGACATTTATGTGGCTGGAGAGATCTTCTTCTGTCCACTGGCCTGTAGATTGGACACCTTCGAAGTGAGCTCCCCATCCTGTCCCCGACGCATCCGTGAAGAGAAGCCCCTCGGATGGAGGCCGTTGAACCGGGACCCCTTCCATTAAGTTCTCCTTTGTCTTCCACCAGTTCACTACTTGCCTCGGAAGGTTCGAAAGAGAGATGACATTGTCCCAACTCGTCTGAGGATACCATTCCAGATTGCGAAACCAGTGAACCGGTTTCGCTTTCCATTGACCATGAGGTACCAGTTTGGCACATGAATCGATGAGACCTATTCTGGATGCCAATTCCTGGGCGGAGATTTCCTCTTTCCCCAGAAGATCTTCCATGTTTGACTGAAGCTTTTCGACTCTTTCCAGAGATGGATGAACCGTGAAGCTTGAAAGATGAAAATGAGCCCCCAGGAACACGAAATCCTTTGCGGGTGTGAGTCTCGACTTCCCTATATTGACCCCTAGATCCAAGGTTTGGAACAGACGAAGGCATTCTTCTTTCTGACGGAGGAGTCAAGTTCTTGAAAGATTCCGAACCAGCCAGTCGTCTATATAAGCGTGCACCCTGATGTTGTTTAGATGAAGATGAGCAAGCACTGGCCGAAGAACTGCTGTAAAAACTTGAGCTGTCGCCAGGCCGAAAGGAAGCACCTTGAAATGGTATGTTTTCCTTTTAACGTAGAAACGAATCAGATGACGAACCAATGGATGTAATGGAACGTGGAGGTAGGCATCCTCCAGGTCTATTTAAATGGTGTATTCGTCGCGCTGAAGTGCCTCCCCAATTGACTGTATTGTTTCCATCTTGAAATGCTCGGTCGTCAGGTGCTGGTTGAGTTTTCGAAGATTGAAAATCAACCTTGTCCCTCCACCTTTCTTGCCTATAACTCTTACGGGACTCCAGAACCCTTTTGTGTTTGGAGGCGACAACTCGATTGGCCCTTTCTCGAGCAACTTCTCGATTTCTTTTCCCAGACCTACGCCTTCTTTTTTGTCCACAATCCAGAGGGGAGGCCTGTATGTGGTGGCTTGACGAGAGTGGAATGGAGGAAGATAGCAGTGTTCGACCACTGAAAGCGTGAAAGTGTCGGTCGTGATTTCTCGCCACTGCTTGATGTGACATTGTAGCCGACCCCCCACCTGCCGGTGAAGAGGGGAGGGCTGAGGCAGGCCCCCGTCAATAGCGAGGCCGTCGTCCTATGAAATATCCACTTCCTCTGAATGATCCACTTCCTCTGAAGGATCCATGCCCCCTGCCAAATTCTCTGCCCCTTCCCCTGCTCTGGAGAGGGATATTATCCGGAAAGGGCAACCGTGACCTAGGGCAGTCGGGAGTCGCTGGGTTCTTAGGCTGCTTGTCAACTCGTCCATCCTTTTGTTGTTCCTGAGGTAGTTTCTTAGGATAACCATAACTTGCGTTCTTCATCTTTTTGCTGAAGAAGGGAGGTTTTGTGGTTTTGAGACAGGTTTCCCCTTATCGCGCAACTCCGGGGCGAGTTCAAGGAGTTTGCCTCTGAATAGGTCAGTCGAGCCGTGGATCGGCATTAAGCTTAATTGTCCTAGGACTTCCTTTGGAGTCAGAGTCGGACTGGGGAGGAAAGGGCGCCTGTGCCATTTACCGAAATAACCGGGGCGCAATGCATTTTACAGGAAACTGATGAAGTGATGGTGCCTCCAACCGTAGGGATTTTGGGAAGCGCTCTAAGCTCCCCAAGCACAAGCAAAGTCCAGGGTCAAGCTCAAGAAGCTTTGTTTATTTTCATACTCTGTCGGCTTTTCTGGCTTCGGAGTGCAGTCTTCAACATACATCTTATATTTCCAAGTAATACTATTTTTGAAAATTTTGTGGTGGGGGGAACCAGTTTAAAAAATGCGTTAAAACCGTAAGTAAAGGGAGGGAGAATAGAGAAGGGAAGTTGTGCCTGAAAGGAAAGGTCATCATCGGACAGGGAATTCAAAACCATTCATTTTTCATAGTGGGAAAGAGAAAAAAATAAGACTACCAAAGGGGCGCCGAAAGTATGATATCCAATGGGGCCTTTGCCATTGGCACAATGGCACTACGGCCAGTCCGAGCTTGTTTGGAGTGTTGACAGCAGACTGAAGCACAGCGTCCCTCCGTCTGAAAACCATGTTAAGAAGCAATCGCGAACTCCAGGCGAAACAATTTTTGTGGAATGAAGAAGCTCTCCTCATCAAATTCCGATAGTCTTCGATCAAGGGATGGTCCGCAAGCCCCGGTTTTTCGGCGATCAAGTGCTTTATGGTGTTGGCCGTCCCAGAATAAGCCAATTCAGCGTGGAGTTAGCACGCATTGCAGCACGAAGAATGGCCTCGTTCTCCTCATAGAATGACATGGGTACCGAAATAGAAGAGGGGGTCTTCAAAGTCGAATCAGCCTCCATTGTTTGGTACGCGGGAATGTACTCAGCAGCTTCGAAGGTTTCAAACTGATGCTTGTTAGGAGCACCCCTTCCAGTAGACCGTAAAAAATGCTTCTTGAGTTTCGGGTCATAAGGGGGAAAAGGATTTGAAACTGAAATTGACTTTTCGTGCTTGCGAGTCAAACTTCTTGGTTCAAGAGCTGACGAAATGCAACGGCAGATTGAGTCATATGAAACAGAGCTACATGCTCTCCCCCAGAGTTTGCAAGAATATCCAATGGGGGATCGTCCAGATTTACTTCAGGGGGAACAAAATCTTTGCAGTACTCCTTCAAATCAGAGAGGCTACGGATCAGTGCAGCATGAAAACGTCCCAGTGAACAGAATCCGGCCCTTCTTCAAAAATGTCGGTTTTTGAGCCTGCAGCCGGCGCCTTCCCCATAATTTTTTCATCCGAAAAATCATCAGTACCCGTGGTAGAGGCCTATTCGTCCGGATATTCAGAGTCTGCACGCCCGAAACGGCGGGAATCAACAAAATCCACTTTCCGGCTTTTCAAAATTTCATGTCGCGAATGAGACTACTGATGGGGGAGTTTACATTCAGGTTGCTGGGATTCAATAAAATCATCATGCTGAGATTTGTGATGCAGCTCCGGGATGTAGTCCCGTTGTCGAATGGGCGAAGCCAAATGGCGTTTAGAAGAAGCGCTAGATCTATGCAAAGTTTTGTGACCAACATGTGGTTTTATTGATGCATGGTGCATAACTAAAGACCCATTGATATTCATCGAAGCACTACACAGGCGTTTTGATGAACAGTTTAATGTAATTCCAGAATTGTCCTTCAATACCTTGGTGGGAGATTTACTAGTATGGCGTTGGACGTATTGCTGGCGTCTGGTCGTTTGGACGTATCATAGGCAGTTGGGTGTTTATGCTTATTGGCGTTTTGTGAGCCAACAATTTAGTGCCCTAAAAGATAGCTAGAACGGTGTTTGGGAGAATTATTTTTATGATCACGATGCGTGCAATCGCCCTTCAAGATTCCCTTTGTTCCTTTCACGGATGGAATCTGATATTTTGGTGACTTCGGCAATTTTTTCCCCGTTTTTAAACGATCGATCTCCGATTGGAGCGACGCAATCGTATTTTGCAACGCTGAAATTGGGTCTCTTTTATTTTGGGTGTCACCATTACCCGTGGCAATTCCCGACTCCTTCTGCATCTTTTCTCGACAAGGAGATGAATGGGTTGGGCAAGATCTAGTATCACACGAAGGCTTGTGTGTTTTAGACCTTTCAGGAGCTTTTTTTTATTTTCAACCACTGCTCTGCCCGGTTTACAAAACTTCGACCCGAACTTGTCCGCTTGAATTGAAACCATTGCCACATCAGACCTTTTGCCATGCTTTTTAATTTTATTCGCCACATCATTATTTACCTTACTTTCTTTCTTCGTCGACTTCTTGATTTTAGAAACATCGTCCGTCTTCTTGGAGCACGGAGCTTGACATTCGGCTGTATGAGAGCCGCCATTTTGTGTATCGTCGGCAACAACCTTGGGAATGCTAAGCTGAAAACGTGGGGTTTGCTCAACAGATGGCACCGCTGACGGAGGCAAAGCAGCCGCTCCTTTCAACTCCAATAAATTTATAATGCGGTTTTCAAATGCATCAAAGCGTTTATCCACATTAGAATTAACTTTGACAGTTACCGTCGATCGCATATGTCCATTTGAACGTTCATATCAGCTTTAGTTGCTTTTCTCACTTCAGAAATAACCATTTGCAAATTACTCTCTCGTAGCGGCGTGTCATCGCCAAACGGGAACGAATCCGACAGAGAAATCACTACCTCGATTTCCATGGCAACGGCTGGGGCAACCAGCTGAGTAGGGGGGATTCCCCGAATGACTAGCGATCGTCTCATCAGACAGGAAAACTAAAGGCGCGTTCGTCAATACTCAGGGCTTGTAAACGAACATCGAGAGGTGTTTTAATCACCGACGCACTAGAATTGGAAGCCACCGAACCACTTCAACACCCCTCACTCAACTTACGTAAATCCATCTTCCTCCAACACTTTAAAATCTTCTTTACCGACGGTGAGTCGTGTAGTTCTTAAACTTCGCACTTTAAATCTTGAAAATTACAATTCCTGCAATTCCCACACGCAGGATGCAAGTCGATCGGAGTTTTCTTGCAGGTACAAATCGGAAACACTTTCCCGGAGGTAAGCAACTCGCTCAACTTTACTGCGTCTGCCATCTTGGCGTTTTAAAGGGCGTTTTGGCGTATTTTATTCGAACAATAGCAAACCGAGCAGCCGTGTGTTCAGCACGGATGCCCGAAGTGAAGTGATCTATCTACCAAACACTGTAACAATGTTATAAAGGAGACGCCTTGCGTGATCCTAGCGGAGGATTAGCTAAACTAATCAACTGAGATTTAAAAGGATGAGTTTTAAATCTGTGTCGGGCATTTTAAATAGCAAATCAGGTGATTTAAGCACATACTGAAGGTTAGTATTTTGCAGAAAGTAAGAAATTAAGATTATGACGTAAATATGAACACTAACTAGCAATGCTGTAAGGAGACACATACTAAACTGAACTGACAAACTAGACGCAATATCGCTTGCCATTTTATACCTCTGAATTTCAGTGTTGATTTTCTGCTTTTCACACATGTACAAAAAAATGATAACCACACTAAATAGGTTTACATATGAAGAAAGAACAATTGTTTTGAAGAACAATTGTTTTGAAGGACAATTGTTTTGCAAAATCACCAAATCTGCATGAAATAAATGAATAAAATAGACAAACATTTTTCCTACCTGGTCAATAGTTTATCTTCGTACGCAATTTTCCATATAAGGGCCGGATTTGGAAGAACACTGAACCTACAAAAACGCGTTTCACTTCAGTTTTGGCTTTGATAGCAAATACTATAGAATCCAGTTTCAGAATTCAAAGTTGATAATGTATAACTTCGTACAAAAATGTCGGGAATTAGAGTAATCGTAATCCATGGCCTACGACGTTCATGCACCTGCTAGAATAGGGAGCAGCCAAAATTTGGGTTACCTTTTCCTTTATTTTATGTATACGTTTTAGTGGGGCATAAAACTGTTTTCTAAGTCACTATCGCATGTCCGATGTATAACTTTACACCCCAAATCAGCACATACTTCTCTAAAATCATGCGATTTCACCAACTAAATGATCACTCGTAGCTATTGTTGAATGAACGCCCTGGCACGCATGGTCGATACTTCGCATCGCACCGGAAATTCTGCAATACTATTGGTACATTCGAACAGATCATTGGCGCCAATTTGTGCTGCCATCTGTTAACCAAACTGTTAACCAATCTGTTAGCCAAACTCATGACGATTACCCATTGTAACAATTTACTGACATAGCTTTGCCAAACCCGTGCTACAGAGACAATAGAAACTCAATGCAGGAGCATGACGTATCGCGTACGTCAAGTAAGCACCATGCGTTTGGCAGACAATGATGTATCGCATACGCAGAAGGCATTCAAAGGATTAATAGTACTGGTAATTGTAACAAGACATTAAAATACATTTATACCTTGCTGGGGTAATTCAATGGTAAAAAAGATTAAAAGTCTCTCCCATCTTTGAGTACAAACTAACATTTCTCAATATTTTGCCCCTGCTTTCAGCAGCATCTTCAGGTGAAATTATGAAACGTAATGCTGAATGGGTGACAAGTGAGGGCGAAGGCACCCTTTCATCATTAAGTTTTAAATTTTCGACTGAAGAGCTGCTTGAAGGAGGGTCGAAATATGGAGGTATGTTAGCCTTCATTCAAAGCTGGGTGAGAGTAAATTTAATTCTTTTCACCATAACAAGACATTTACGATTATTTTAGGCTTTTTGTTAGCCACACTTAACGTTTCCTTACCGATACCAACAGTATTGATCAACTCCATTTTGGTGTCACTGAAAGAAGCAAAAATTGAAGATATGAACTGAACTGCACATGTTGCCCCCTACATACCTCCCTATGCCACTGTAGTTTGGGCCGTTGACTCATAGGGCATATCCCAACCAACCCTTCTTTTTCCTCCCTAACTTAACCTCTCTCCCACCCCAATCACTACGTTTTAGCCCATTTTGTGACGTCCTTGTCAACTGAGGAGAATCCTCTTATCAGCCGTTGCTACATTAAGTCTTAACCACATACTATAATGACAAAAATGCTGGCGTAATAAAAAAATTTACTTAAACCTGGGGTTACAATAATAATAAAAATCATTAACAAAATGAAGTGAAACCAAAATGCTACTACCGATCGACCATAGTTTCTTATTTTAACGTTACCGCAACCAAACTTTTTTTTTAGGCCGAACATAAAAATTAAAACTGGGCATTTTACGTTGAGGTTTCATACTGTTCAAAATTGGATTAAAAGTTCAATTCACTCAACTTTGATTTGTGCATCGGCGAATTTTCAATCCTTTCCTCAGATCTTCTTCACGCCAAAAAATGTTATTTACGCTATTTAGACATATTTCATGAAGTTTGAAGCACTACATCCCATCCTTTTTCCTTGCTTGTCGTGGTTGATGGCGGCATTCTGTGTGTTTGAATTAATTGTTTTATGGCCCATGTCGTGATTGGACCGGCTTGTGACTGCTTCAGTGCGGGAGGGGTTTTCGTTGAAGGTGGCGCTTTTATGTTGCTGAAGGCCCCTTTGATGAGATATTACAGGGTGTTGGTTTTTGGAGTTCTATGGAGATGGATTC
>JAHWFP010238406.1:0-15207 GCA_023313725.1 Lithobius niger | reverse complement strand
AGCAACATAAAAGCGCTCGTCCTCCACCACCTTCAACAAAAACCCATCCCTGTACTGAAGCAGACACAAGCCGATCCAATCACAACAGGGGCCATACAACAATTAAATTCAAACATACAGAATGGCCACCACCAACCACGACCAGCAAGAAAGAATGATGGGCTGTAATGCTCCAAACTTCATGAAATATGTGTAAATAGTGTAAATAACATTTTTTGGCCTGAAGAAGATCCTGAGGAAAGGATTGAAAATTCGCCGACTCACAAACCAAAGTTGAGTGAGTTGAACTTTTAATCCAATTTTGAACACTAACATAAAACATCAACTAAGACAAGCACCATTCAGAAACTATATGAAAAGAAACACTTTAATGGTACCTCTGCAAACGTAAAATCTATGCATTTTTGACAAAATTATCGGAGGGAAAAAAAACTGCATGTACCAAACCAATTTGACACCGATCTTATTGCTGGTATTGAACAGCCTTGATGGTTGGACTAACAAAATACTGTTGTGTGGAGCTTTCAGCCTGCAAGTAAGCATACAAATGGTGGACAGAGGCTACCTAATTATGCATGTAAGGACTACTAGCTTTCACAATTGCTGCTTCTCACAAAGTAATATAAGCAACTTGCTAACCCCTGTAAATAAACGCCATAGTATTAAGTCAAAATGATAAGGCAGGGGAAAACACAGTTTGGTTTAGGGCTAGATTGGGTGTTCACAATAAGTTGGCATTATTTTGAAAAAAAATAGTGATGACCTTTGCGTAGTACCTGGTTACCATTTATGAATTAACGGTAGGCATGGACAAATGGAAAATTGTAAGATTCTACCATGGTGTGATCTACTGTCGTTATATGGTTAATTCTTGCAGCAATGCATTAAAAAAAAAGGCCTACGAGAAAATTTACCGTCTCAGAATCCCGAACTAGGTGGCACTGGTGTCCAGGAATGTTTTATGTTAACACATTTCTTAAAGGCAATTTAAATGAAGAAAGTTGTTTCGCAGAGAGAAAAAAAATTCCGTGTGGGTGGGCAACTTTGTTCCCGCTCTCCTTCCTGTTTGTTTAAGATCAGGCCTGCACAATAAAAACATGAATGTTGTCAGAAAGTGAAATTAAATTAAGTCTTGTCATTTTATAAGTTCACCTCTTGCACATAACACAGACATTTTAAAACAAGTTTGCTTTTACTGCTATTAAGTTTTCAAGTGGCCTAACACAATTTTTTTTCTATACACGAAGCTAACCATTCACAGCATCACTTCTATTGTAAATCGAAACAACTGAAACATTATTGGCCCAATTTCTTGAAAGACAAAACAAGTTGCAAATAGTGAAAAATTACACGAAAATTACAGCATCACATCAAATTTTAATTCGGGGCTTGACAATACTTGTTTTCATACACAGTCGTTGTTATTAGGAGAATTTCAACTATTTTATGTACATTTTCCCACTATCACTGTACAGCCGTAATTGTAAGAGGAGAGAGGGGGTTGTCTCGCCAGGATCTTTGAAACAGGAATGTGTTAAAACAAGTGTGTTATTAGCATAGTTTTCAGTCTTTTGTTGCATGGGTTAAACACCTGCAAAAAACAAAAGCTATGCCAGCAAATTACATCTGACGCTTAAAAAATAGGTATAACACTTTACATAAAGTGACCGTAGCACAAAAACATATGCACTGCTTATAGAATAGTCCACTATAAAGACATCCATCGAGAAATGTATCTAAGCAAAAGCTTCTTCTAGTTCCATCTGGTATCTGGCTCCAAACATGCGACTCTTCTGTTGACGTAGAGCATTACGCAATGTGCCGCCACTGTCGCCACCATGCATATCGCCACTATGCATATTAGCATCATCGTCTTCAGAGGCTAAATCGGAGAGAAAAAATTGTTTTTATTTTTCTTCTGCTTGTGAAGTTCTAAAGAAAGCTTAGCTTTCCTAACTAACTTAGCCGAAGGAATAAATTATTACAGGCATTCCCTTCTGTACATCTGTGTCAAAAAAATAAGGTTCAACTACAATATAAATATGTAGACTTCTCCCATTCTTCTTTGAAACCATCTCCAGGGCAAAATAGGAACTTGCAGAATATAAAATCAGGTTCCCGTGGCTCAACTTGCATTTTCCTTTTGTAGGTGTAATAACTATTTGTTTTATACCATTTTTGTAAATCTACGCGGAGTTTGGAATGACTTGATACGACAAACAAATAGAGCAAAAACTATTTAATTCTGAAGAAAGGAAAAATTGCACATTATTTTTGATGAAACAGGGTACAAACTACAAATACCGACTGCCCTCCCCCCTCCCCTTGATCTCGACCCCCTGTGCGTGCCCAAAGAAGCTCGATCCGGCCTGCATGACCCTGTATGACACAAGTTGAGTGTAGAAGAGAACCATTGTAATGTCGGCCTGCAGAAAAAAACGATTGGAGAGGATACATGACCTCCAAAGATCAAAAAACTCGTGGAACATTTTTTTTTTTTCAAAACGCCAAAAAGACCTCGGTCTTAAACCCTTCGCCGAATTTTTAATAATGGACAGAAACGGCCCATCTTGGAACCATTTAATAGCTCAACACATTATCTAAATCTTCGAGAAGCCCAATCTTCAAAATTTTATCCTGAAGTCTCACAATCGCCATTTGAAAACAACTCCAAAACTACCACAGCGCTTCTTCATCATGGCAGCCATTATTGAAACTTGTATCTTGTATTTTCGATTTTATTGCTTTTATTTTAGGGCAAAAAGCCCAAATACACTAGCTTAGTTGTGATTTAGGAGGAGCTTCCATTTATGGTAACCTCACATACATGTGGATACAGACAACCTTTTAAGTGTGATATTTTTTATTATGTTGAACAGCTGAAACTTCTATGAAACATTTCCACCACGGTTGTTACCTGTCTTTTAACCTTAAAGTTATAGACCCAAATTAACTTAAATGCGTTATAGCATTCACTAAGCTAGTTTATTTATCCTTTTTATACTTTATTAATAATCTTTTGCCCCCATACCATTAGTCCGAACTAATTCGACATCGGCAATCACCGGACACACATTTTTGTGTAAATATTTTTGTACGGAGGAAAATATGCAAATTTCCAGACAGGCCAGAATGATATAACAATTCTTGGCGAATTTTCGATAGTCAATTTGCTGTTGATGGAGAAACCTAGCCGACTATCATCTTCAGGCACGTAATAAAACTCCAAACACTCCTACCTATTTACAGTCCATTAGAATTTGAAATTGGCGTTAACTTGGCCTCCGATATTTACAAGGTATACACAATGAAGGTGCGCAACGCTCATGTACTGCCTCCGAGATTTTGAAGGCCGTGACTCCACTTTTTTCTCAGACGGCCTCTGAAATCAGCATCTAGTAGGAACTGGATTGAAGGGTTAGGTGGTCCCTGGATATTCATCAGCACAGCCTATTCACGGTTCAATTCCTACACCAGAAAAGCCTGGCACAAGATTCGACAAGGAAAAAAGAACATCGACCAACAACTCAAGACTGAAAGCAAACCATGGGAAATTATCACATACTTACCAGGAGTAAGCGAGCTGATACACAAGGAACTAGGAGAAAATGGAATAAGGTGTTTCAGCAGATACCCACCCAATCTCAAGAAACTCCTGAAAACCACACAAGATAAACCCAAACCCCATGCCACCCCCTCCCCCACCCCCAAAACCAAAACCCACTTCCACACGACAAATACCAAAATCCCCCAAACCCCCACCATCCCACAAGTACTCCACAAGAAGTAAATCTAAAATTACTGCTCCAAACACAAGCCCCCAGTACTCCCACTCCACCCCCATGCAAGAAGATCAAACAACCAGACAAAACCATACTTTCTCAAAAAGGAGTAGTATACTGCATTTCATGCAAAACATGTGCAGCAGTATACATAGGAGAGACACACCGATGTTTCTAAGCCCGATTACCAAGAACATGTCAGTGCCACCGAAAATGGGGACAAGAAAAACAGCATTGCCCTCCACCACAAGAAAACGCAACACCCCATAGCATGGGATGAATCCACAATCCTACTCAAATCCAACTCCCTCCAAGATAGTCACCTGAGAGCATTAGAGTCCATAGCCATAACAAAGTTCATCCAGAATAATGTGCCACTTATGAATCTTACAGCAGCGACATATAACAACATCGATAAACTGCTACATCAAGAGCTTACAGAAAAGCTAAACCGGAAGTGGCTCCCTCCAATCCAGAGAGCTGTACAGCTCAATGGTAACTCCACCAGCATCGTGACCAAGTGAGAGATGTGAACGATCTTTTTCAAATAGCTGTAAACACTCCGACGAAGGTGAATGATTTCTTCACCGAAAATTCAGTGAACCATTTGTTAAATTATTCGTTTTGTGGTTTTAGTGTAGATTTTGTATTATGTCCTTCAAAAACCACTGTAATCGCCGCTTGCCGGTTTTTGCGATGTTGTGCTACAAGCACCTCAGCTGTCGTAGCGTCCGCCACTACAACTTGGTGGCAGTAGTGGGATCAACAGGTGCTGTTCCCGATAAGCGTTTCCTCCCTGCCATACTACCATGCCAAGTTTCTAGAAGGACACAAGCCACTTCCAACTAGATGTCTGTGGTCCCGTCACAAAGGCCACGAAGCAGATGCCAGTAATCACGTAAACACGATCACGAAGCAGAAGTCGCCCCGCCGTCAAAAACGGGGCAAAACACCGCCTAGCAGCCACAACAACTGCCGGCGCCAGGAAGCAACAGTTGCCGCTTCCAGAGAGGCCCTCCTGCCGTGAGACGTCTCCCCCAAACCCAATGCTGTAGGAGTAGCTGTCCGCCAAGGAACCAAGCGCTCCGTGCAGCCAAGCAGTGAATTTTGTGTGTGCCCATCAAGGTCCCAGTGGATTAGACCGCCAGAGACGATCTACATCAAAAATCAGTGCCAAACTTCCCGTGCTACGGTGGAACAGGAAGGCCAGACTGACAACACAGCGATTGTGTGTAAAAGGGTAAGTGTGCATAGGATATGCTTAAAGGCTGCCAAGCCGAGTATTGTAGTTAAGAGCATTCGTGTATTTTAGCTATTCACATACCAGAGTGCTAGGGGGTCCTTGAAAGTGTATTTTTGTGTATAAACTTGCTGGATTTGGTAGAGAAGTTTTTTAAATAATTCGCTCTGTCCAAAACTAACGTTCAAATTAATATGCGGCTGCATTTAATTTTGGTTTAAATATATAAGCTTTATTTTGAACCCGTTTAACGTTAAAAACAAAAATGTCCGACATGGATGAACTAGACAAAATCATTAATGACTTGCCCAACAAAGACATCAAAAAGGCTTGTTTAAACTTAGGATTTACTGTAAGTGAATCTAGGACAGGGCCGTAGCTACCGGGGGGGGGGGCAATTGCTCTCCCAAAAACTTTCGAGGGGGCGTAAAAACGACACTTGAATTAATAAAAAAAAAAGGGTGAAGTTTTATTTTATTCATGAAAATGCTTTATTTTTGGCTTGGAATGTACATATTTTATTGATGACACTCTAGTGGGCTTTGCAGTTGCAAACAGAAACCTCATTTGCATTAACACATTTTTCGGACCCTTTTAATCTGTAAATATAACAAACCAAGGTTGCTAGGACAGAAAACGAAGACATGTGGGGAATCCCAACCGCACTTCCAGGGGCAGCCAGGCGTGCATGTATCCTCTAGCTACCGTCCCTGCTGCAAGCAACAGGCTCCACTGCCTGCGTTTGTGGAAGACAACTTTAAAAATAATTCTACTAAAACTATACAACACAATTACAAACGAACTGTCTACAATTTTCAGTAAAAAATGGAAAAATAAACTGACTATCCCGCTTTTTGTAGGGGTAACATGCTGAATCAGTAGTACAATTTTTAGGGACGGATTTTCTGAATACTATTACACACTGACTTTCTGAATACTATTACACACTATTACATACTATTACACACAGTCAGACGAACTAAGCAAATACTCTGCCTTTTATGTCATTCTGCTGGTTCGTTGATAGCGAACCACTTCTCTCCTCTTCCCCCCCCCCCCCCCCCAACCCCACTTCACTTCCCGATTTTTTCGTACAAGACGAGTTCAAGTACACAATCAGATTGAAATGACATTTAAAAAAAAAATTCAGCTGGCTTTGTAATATCAACCATCCTAAATTGTTCAGCAACCAACAGCTAAAGTCGAATCTCGGGGACTTCGACTGTAATGTTCTATTCCAGTGACCATTTGACTAGAATAAACATTATCGTCTAGGATGGTATAAGGGCAAACAATTGTATAAAACACTAATCAAGTATAAAATAGGTAGACTAAATAATAAGCAAACATCCAATTATACTGGGCCTTTAATCAACGCTCTGCTGTACACAATATTAACCCCACATATGTCCAATTAAATCAGTGACAGATTATTATGATTTGATTGTATGATTACAATTATCGGCAATGAGTCGAACGAATGGCATTACGGATTAAGTCGAGCGGTAAACCTAATCATTATGATATTCTCTGAGTTAAATTAAGGGAAACTCGGGTTAATTTAGTAGCGTACGGATTGGTACTAGTTAAGCACAAACAACATAAGCTATCGCTAATCAATCAGAATACTTAGCTTCATAATAGACGCTTGAATGCGGCCATGGGCCCACGGGTCGGCTGGGGCGGCGAAGCCTCGTCGCTAACCCGGCACGGAAATCTGCCTGGCGTACTTCTGGATTGCGGCCTTCGGAATTTGACTGGCGTGAACTTGTTAGCGACTGTTAAGCTGCTGGTGATTGGATGATATCACGCATTCCGAGGTTTGGTTTAAATACTGTGGCGTTATCGGCCATAATCAATCCATTGTACTGATTTATTATTGAAATGCTAAATATAGTAACATTAGGACAGCTTGGGCCCTTATCATCAATTGGGACCTCTCCGCTTGTCAATCATTCTATTGTTGCGTTCGGGTTCATTAATTGTTCCCCGTACGCGGCACTTTGAAGGTATATGCCGCCATCCCGTGTTATTGTTATTCCACGAAGTGATCGATCATGAGCGGCGATCTTATCGTAATTAAATCTAGTTCTAGAAAGTCATTTAGGTTCTACGAAATTGTCGTAAATAATGTTAGCTGGTAATGCCATCCTTTAAACTCTAACAATATGTATAATTACACTTGTTCAGTCTCAAATGATCTTGCCGCCTTCTTGAAGAAGGACTCCCAATTATAATTGCTATCTGGAGTCGTTTTGATCTATCCGAATAAATACTCGGCTCATGCATTTAATAAATGTATGATATTATGCAATTATGCATTCAATTAATTAATTGTATTGTTTCTGTTATGAATATTAATTAGCCATTATTAATTTCCCTACATGGCTATTTCACGCTATAGTGAAACAAAAACTGAAGTTCCATTTAGCTTAATTTGCAAAATACTTTCATGCTGTACTGCGTCATGCTTACTCGAGCGGATTTATATATTTTAAGAATTAACTCACATAAGTTTAATTAACCCTTTCATGCCCATGCCAAACTGGCTATTTTTTTTTTTAGATAGTTGGGTTGGTCGCGGGATTCGATCCGGCATTCACTTGGTTTGCAGACGAGGACGCTGACCACCGGGCTGTTGCTGCTCGCTTTACTCGGGGTCCCCGGGGACGCCTCGTAAAGCTCGCGTTGCGCGTTGGGACTTAGTTTTTTGCCGTTCAGTACCCGTCCATTTAAAGGGACGCCAGACTGTAAAGGGTTAAAGTAATTTTCATTATGCAGAAAAGTATATGACATAAAATAAAAGTACACGTTACCTGTTAATTTTGAAAAAAAAATTGCCTGTGGAAGAAGAAATCCTGTTCAAGCCTACTGATCACCAAGGTGAACACATTTTTCAGAATTCAGTAACTAGATTTAAAGTTGATGTAAGTTGAACAAGTTCGTACTTTCAGTCGTATAAGACAGTGGTTCCCAACCTTTCCTACAGTATTCCTCCCCATTCGGACTAGCAGGCAATGGCGCCACCCCCCCCCCCAAATAAAATAAAATAGCTGTGCGATTTTTTTTTTACGATGAGAGAGTGTTGCCACATGAGAACGAAAATGTCTAGGATGTTGGCTAAAATGGCCGTAGAATGCACAAAAAATTTGTAGATATTTAAAAAATGAAATTTCGTTTTGCTCATACAATTTAACTTCTTTTATAATGCACAGTTAAAAATGAAAAATAAATCTTAATTGATGTTTCGGGCGCTTTTATACAACGACTTGCCTTTGCATTCTCGAAGCTAGAAAATCATCTGAAATTCCAACGTGGCGGCGATCTCCTTAGCTTTTTTTTTTTTAAATTAATTTCTTTGCTTGTATGGCTGAACCGGCTCAATTTTTGAACATTACCAGACTTTTAGAGAAGAAGAAATATCTGGTAAAGGGAGGTGCCAACCCGGGGATTCGATCCGGGAAACCTCCGATCATCGTAGGGGGCCGAATGATTGTCCAGAATTGTCCAGAATATTTCTGCCGTCTCACAACGAAAACAGTCAATAATGTGAGTTCAGAAGTGACTGGGAAATGGTTTCGTCAGGAGGAATTCTTTTTTCTTATTGTCACTGATTATAAGATTGTAGGTCTTATAAGTCCAGGTCGCTGCTGTTACCATGGCAACTACACCTTTCCATCGCGATTAAATTCTATAAGCGAGAATGTACAGGCTATTCATTACATAAATGCGCCCGTACAGCATGGCTCCAGCAGCGGCTCGCGCCTCCCAAGGGAGGCCCGCCTCACCGGTTGGGAAACGTGGATCTAAGAATACAGTGTGCACTTCGATTCAAAGCAACGTGCAAAGAAAGAATGTTTCTCTGATCAGCATTTCAAGACACAATTCAAAAAAATATTGTGAAAGGTTACATAGGTCCAATACTGATGGAGCTATCTTTTTTTTTACTGCTTCCTGGGTCCAGGTTTATATCGGAAAATTGGCACGCCCAAACAGTAGAAAAAAGCCGGAAAACGACAATATTTTGGCAGAATCTGAAAAAATGTTGAAGAATGGGATATGGATAAGCCTTGCTTAACCAGGTTTCGTTAAATGTACGTTCCAGCTTCCTTATAACAACCACGCTCAGGTCGTCATCCGTGCATGTTACCATCGCACCGCTTCACGAGTCTCGGCGTATTAATACAAGGCCAACTGAGATAGTAGCTGAGTTCTTCGCAGCGAGGAAGGCAGCTGCTATTTCAGTTGGCCTTGGGCGTAGTAGGCAAAACAGCATGAACACAAAAATTGTGTCGTCGCAAACTGGAAAGATTTTCGTATTTTAACATCACAATTTATATTTTTTTAGACTAGTATCTTATAATTTTTCTTTGGCTCTCTATTGGCATAAATAATTTTAATTTTTACCGCATTAGTCTTTTAGATTTTTGATTTCATGGTAATTATCAGCAAACGATTATCTAGACACACGCTAGTGTGTCGCGCCAAGTTAGGCAACAAACATCGCAACAAACATCACATCACATCAATTGTCGAGGTTGTAAACTATTGTAGCGCGAAGCCATTGCGTCAGTGTCTTATATCTTGAAGCATAGTTGGGCACATTTCAGGTACTTGGGGAAAAATAATAATGCGGTACAATAGCTTAAATTGTGTTGAAATCGAGAGCAATGACCCACCTGACAAAAATTAACTCGTGTTTGAATGCCAGCTATGCTACTTTCAATGAAAATATGCCCCTCAATAACGTTGAAATATGCCCCTCAATAACGTTAACTAGCTAGCTAGTCCGCTCATCCCCATGTTAACTCCCATAGGGTGATTATTCATCGATTCCGAGATAACGGGAAGGCTTCCAGCTATGAAATTGAACGAATGGGTGCACTGCAATACAAACTGCGTACCTTTTATGGTTTGAAGCCTGGGGGCGTAACAGGGATGGCGTGGGAGGGCGCGTAAGTACGAAAATATTGATATAACCATTGTTAGTATTGTCGGCATCGTCTCTCATTGGACGGCCAAAGTTCTGACAATGGGAACGTGTTTACTGACGTACGTGCCTAGACACACACTAGTGTATCACAATAAATCTAAACAACGTTGTAAAGAAATTGTATTCATGTCCAATTCACGAAAAATAAACCAAGTGTAAAAACAAAGCAAAATAAACAAAGCCAAAAACTGGTAAGGAGACCACCAAGTTGAGAGTGGTCCGGCCCTTCAAAGGAGTGATATCAACACACCAAGACTAACTAAATACAACAAATTACAACAAAATTAAAACTAAACCAAAAGCCAATAAAGAGGTGACTAAGTTGAGAATGGTTCGGCCTATAGGCAAAAGGTAGTTGCAAATTGTTGAAAACCAATTTCTAATCGACGTGGCACTTTATTACACATCTGCACGGTAGTGGAGTTGAGTCAATACACAATTAAAAAAAAAGGAGTGATATCATATCAAAAACCAAAACTGGTAAAAGGGGCCGCCAAGTTCCGAATGGTTCGGCCCTTGAAAGGAGTGATATCAACAAACCAAAACATTCGCCAACTTAATCGCACCGAATAATACTTTGGACGTTAAATGAAAACTTGAACATTGCTACCGAAAGTAGCAATGTTCTAGTTTTCATTTAACCTTCGAATTATTAAGCGGTGCGATTAACTTGGCGAATGTTTTGGTGTGTTGATATCACTCCTTACAAGGGCCGAACCATTCGGAACTTGGCGGCCCCTTTTACCAGTTTTGGTTTTTGATATGATAAAATATACATGCACACACACACAGATGAAACGTCATGGTTATTGTAAGAGCGCAAAGGATCAAGTAATCACAGGATATGACGTTTTTCTGATAAACCTAAAATTGAATAAGTAGTAAATGTAAATGTGGCATCAAAATTTTGATAACGGAAAGTACTAAATACTTTTTACTGAAAAACTTTTGAAAAATGTGAATAATCGAAATATTCTACCGCACCAACCTCCCCCCCCCCAACCCTCCCCAGTAAAAGGGGCTTCCCCTGTTCATAAAATTGCATCAGATGTTGAGATGGGGAGGGGGGCATGATATGAGCTACTTGCCCTCCCAGAAAAAATCCTAGCTACGGGCCTGATCTAGGAGTGAATCAGTACAAATCTTACGAGCAGCCCTCGAAGACGGAAAACTTGATTTGACAGAACTCTCTGACGCATTAGCCAACGCTATAGAAAAGAGAGAGGCTACAATTTTAGCAAAAAAAGAACTAGCCGTAAAAGAAAATAAGCTTTTTCTCAAAGCAGAGGAGCTTAAGTTAAGAGCCCTGGAAATAGCAGAGGCTGAAAAAAAACGTAATGTAGATTTAACTGAGGCCGACAAACGCCGTGCCCATGAACTAGCCCTTAAGGATCAGGAGGCTCAGATTCGAGACCGAGACTCCTTACTTAAAGAAAAAGAAGCTTTAATTACAGAACGTATGAGTGCTATATTATTAGCTAAACTCGACAAACAGCTTGAATTAGCAAGGCTACAAGCTGCAAACGTTAATGTTAATGCTGCTCCAACCGGAGCTAACGGCGCTCCCCCAGCTCAACCAAATCCAGTAGTAAAACAGGGTAAAGTTGCTGATGTTGTTTGTCTAATGAACAAGTGGATGCCCAAAACAGAAATTTATAGTTTCTTAAAGATTTTTGACAGAATTATGATTAGTCAAAAAATTCCCAGGGACCAAGGGACGACCGCGTTGTTACCATTAATGGGAGAAGTGTTAGTCAAAGTTTGCGACCAGCTTTCCGACACGGAAATGCTCGACTACGAAGTAGTTAAAACTAATTTAAATTACTTGCCCGATTTGTCCAACCCGAAGAGTCATTACAAACGCAGTCTCGTTCACTCAAAAAGGATCAAGAAATGCAGTATCACGACTTCGCATTTGAGTTGAAAACTTTGTTTTCCAGATGGCCAGACTTAGCCAAAGTTAACAGGGATTTTGATAAACTTGTTAATTTGATGCTCTTAGAGCTATTTTATAAATCTTGCCCTAACCACCTCAGGAAGTGGATCCCCGATCAAATTAAGACAGGTACGTTGGCCGAAGCAGCCCAACTGTGCGACGAGTATACCACTCGAAATAAGCAAATTGCTGCTGAAACTGCCACTCGCGCAGCCAAAACACAGCCCATAGCTGCAACGTCAAACCAAGGTTCTAAACCTTCAGGTCAACAACGTGGTAACCGACGTAACCACAACTCGACAGCTAAGCCGGCTGGATCTGTCGAAGCTAAAACTGACGTCTCTGGTGGGGACTTTGCCACAAGCGCTAACCCTAACTGTGAGTTTGATCACCCTCGTCAGTACGATGGCAATTGCTTTTACTGCAAATGCCCCGGGCACCGAAAAAACGAGTGCCGCTACCGCATCGCGGCTGAAAAGGCAGCCACAGATGCCGAGTGTAATTTTGTAAATACTGCCCCTCCCGAATTAGTGTTATCTAAACATATTCACGAATGGGCCGTTAACGGAACTAAGTGTTTAGTCCTTAGAGATACTGGATCTACCCATGATATAGTGTCACGTGATCTCGTAAAACCCGAACAATTTACGGGTGAGTATACGCATTGCCATAATGCCGTAACCGAGCAAACGACCGCCCACGCAATTGCTCTAATTAACAAACAAACTCCCTATGGAATCATCCAGTCCGAAGCTCTCGCCTCGGACCACATTGGGCCACACTTTAAAATGCTTTTAGGAGTGCCGTCCCAGAATGTGTCAGAAGAAAAGGGATTTTCCTCTGTGCCTATGTACGTTAATGCCATCACTCGTTCACAGACACGCGTGAATGAGCAGCTACCCATCTTACGCCCTAATTACCGTGAGATCGCCAGCGATAGCAAGGAGTCAAGCAGCGCGGCTGAACTCAGTGTAGTCCCTCCACAAGAAGGGATGCATGGTTTTGTCAACCTCAAACCAGACAATTTGGATTTGGCCATATTAGGCCCACAAACTGAGCAATTTTCAAACTTGCTCTACATTGACAAAACTGAGTTTTCTAAACTCCAACACGAAAGCCCCACACTAAAGTTGTGCTGGCAGTATGCTGAAATTCCCGAAAGTCAGCAAGACGAAAATAAATTATTTTTCGTTGAAAACGATTTGCTTTTCCGTAAGCCTTTTCGTTCCGAAGGAAGCCTGCTAATTACGAGGCAACTTGTACTTCCTAAGGAGTGCAGAGATTTAGTATTGAGTACTGCACATGCAAATGCATGGGCTGGCCATCTTGGTCGTTCCAAAACGAAGGAAAGAGTACCAACAAATTTCTACTGGCCCAAGTGTTTAGTGACATTGAGCAGTTCGTTCTAACGTGTCTTACCTGCCAGAAAAATTGAAAATCTGGACAGAAGTTTGTTGCCCCCATGGTACTCGTGCCCATGGATGGCGAACCATTCAATCGTTTCATTGTTGACATTGTTGGCCCCATTAGACCTACTAGTCGAGCAGGCTTTAAATATATTTTATCCCTTCTTGATCCGGCAACAAAATTTTCCGAAGCTGTGCCCCTCAAAGAAGCAAACAGTCAAAGTGTAGTTGATGCCCTCTTTCTTGTTTTCTCTGGATTAGGGTACCCCAATGAGCTCCAGTCTGACTTGGGCTCAGTTTTTATCTCTAAACTTACAACATTATTCCTTGAAAAATGTGGAATCAAATGTGTAAATTCAAGTGTTTCCCACCCCCAATCTAACAGTGTGGAACGATTTCACAGAACGCTCAAAGCAGTGCTGCGAGCCGTTTGCCAAGAGCATCCCCAGGACTGGGAAAGATGTCTCCCCGGTGCAATGTTTGCGCTTCGCACTGCTCCACATGAGAGCACTGGTTTCACCCGAGCAGAAATGGTGTACGGCCGAAATTTGAAAGGCCCACTCGAGCTTGTAAAAAGCCAATGGATTGAACCTGACGTTCACCCATCCGTCCTTGAGTACATCTTGGATCTTCTACAGCGATTCAAATACTCACGGGAACTCGCACAAGAAAACATTGTGAAGAGTCAACTCAAAAATAAGACCTATTACGACTGTAAGGCAGTTGAAAGCAAGTTCAAAGTTGATGACAAATTATTAGTCCTAAAACCAGCTAGAACCAATAAGTAAGAAATTTATTGGGATGGACGCTGTGATGTGATAAAACGCTTATCAGATACGAATTATCTTGTTAAGAAGTCCTTTGGTTCTCAAAAGGAGACCATTTATCACGTTAACTTGTTCAAGTCCTATCTGCCTAGGGAAGGGTCTAGTAACCACTCGTTTCATGACGAACGTGAGTTTACTCACCACTACCATGTCTGGACAGGCCAGCCTGGTGATGGCCATCTTAATTCCAAAGAAGCCATGAGTCTTTTTAAAAAGACAGGTGATTTGACAGAATCACAGAAATCCGACTTACTTAAAGTCTTTCACCGTGTAGATGGAGTCTTTTCTACTCTGCTGGGTCGTACCGACATTGTCACCCACAATGTGGAATTAATCGATTAATCGATTATAGGCATGTGAAATTCGAACGTGACTTGATTGTCACTGAGATTGAGAGGATGCTCAGTCTAGGTTTAATTGTTGAAACCGATTCCCCTCATGGGTCACCAATGATCATCGTCCAAAAAGAAGACGCAAGCCCACGTCCTGTAGCTGACTACAGAGAGCTGAACAACAATACGGTAACTAAAGATTACCCAATTCTTAATATTGAGGAATGTATGGAGCGTGCAGCTAAATGGAAATACATATCCATTTTCGACCTAGGCCGTGGATTTTGGCAAGGACGCTTGACGCCACAGGCCTCAACTGCTGCCACCATCACAACACCCATTGGGAAGTTTGCTCCCCTCATGATGAATATGGGGATGAAAACGCTCAATTTTGTTTCCAAAAACTAATGGACAATGTCACTAGTGGCATGGAGCAGTTTGTGACTCCCTTTCAAGATAACACCGCAGTTGGTGCCAAAGCGTGGCAACAACATCTTGAGAACATTTTTAATTTCCTCTCTGCTGTCAAGAAGGCCGGGTTAACGGTTAACGCCAAGAAATCGCAGGTCGCTTGCAGCAGTGCTACTTTCCTTGGACACGAAGTGGGCAATGGAACTCGCACCCCCTCAGAAGTGAAGGTGTTGGAGTAGTGGTAAAATACGATATTCGGTTACACATATATACCCCCCAC
>JAHWFP010238405.1:0-11273 GCA_023313725.1 Lithobius niger | reverse complement strand
CAAAAAAAAAAAAGGAAAGCTTCCAAACGTAAAAGTGCGCCCATACTGTGAATAATATTTCAAAAATAGATTATTAAGAACTTTATCGCCCACAAAAATAAGTTTAAGGGTCTGTGGAAGAAGAGACATCATTTAAAAAGTTTGCCTTGGATCCCAATTACCTTGTACATTCCTGCTAAACACTCGCTATCCTACCAAGAACAACTAACATAAATACTAACACTCTGCACTATAACTCTCCCCTCATCTTCTTTGTCAAACAACAACCGGACGACTACGGCATCAAGCTTCTAAGGTGACACTTGGAATATCTCAAACTGTTCGTTAAGGAAAAATAGTAGTTTCTTCACAAACTGTTTTTAGCATAAAATCTTCTGAACCAAAATAAAAGATTTTTAGATGAACTTATTCAATTGTTGAAAAAGTTTCTGCAACATAATGTGGTGTGTGAATTATACAAAGCTTCTTCAGCAAACTGAGGAGCCAGACCCATGGGCAAATATCCATAAAATTTGTAAACGTGTCTGACTGTTATGAGTGCACAGGGAGAATAAATAGCTAATTATGCAAATTAAGTCATTAATTATTCAAAGGTGCATGTGTAGATATAATATTCTAAGAATTGTTATCAGGTCTAATTACGCTTGTAATTATGCTAACGTATGGAACTAACGTATGGAGCTCAGCTGAGTTTTGGAACTTGCAGTTTGTTGCACCATACCGTTCTTCAGAGAGAAGCTTGGTTTCCATCCTTTTGGCAGCATCTGAAGTTTTGCTCTCTAATCCAGGGTTGCTTTGTCTAACCTAACCTCAACCCATCAGCAGCAGTTCAACCGAATGAGTAGATGAGTGTGTGTGACCACTCAAGCCCATCTACATGAACCTGAGCTAAGTAACATTATCCTTAATTTCACCCCATAATATTCTCTGGTCTGCTAAGCCATATGAACGTATATTTTAAATTGATGATCGTTGATTCTTAACGTAGCATAATGAAATATTGATGGTTAAGTAAGAGCATGTGTTAATAAGAATTGCAACTAGAAGTAATTATTCTAATTACTGGGTAGAAATACTGAGATCTGGTTTATTGTAATATCTGTGAAGTGAAGAGATCGGCGCTACCTTTGAAGTTTTTTCTATTGTGATATAAGTTTAATAAACCAGGAGATGATTTGAAACTATAAAGCTGACTTGGTGTTAATTGCATGTTCTCATTACATCGTTCTAATTAAGTTACACTCTCCAAGGATTGTCCTTAGGGACCGGACCAAGGACATATCACTGGAGTCAGCAGTGTGATTCGAATTAAAAATTAAAGAAGTTTATATTTTTTTTACCCAACTTACACCTCAGAAGTGACTGAGGTTGGGGCTAATGACCAAGCTGTCGACGCGCCATTAAGCCTCATCTCCCCCCCCCCCCCTCAGAAGTTCAAAAATTCCGGTATAAAAACTTTTTCCGCTCGGTAGTAATCTAGTATATATGTATAGTAAATCCTGATAAAGTTGGCAGCGTAGTATAGCGATATTTCCGGAGATGTGTAATGAATTCGGTGGCTCAGCAGATCTAAAAAGTAAAATTGAGTGAATGGGCAAGACGTAGGTCCCGAAGTAAACCGACGTAGGGTCGGACTAGAAAAATAGCTGGGATGGTGTTTGACTGGGAGGGTCAAACGATCGAAATTGATGACTAAAGTGGGCTAATTTGGGCTGGTGGAGCGCTAGTTTAGCGATACTATTTATGATTAGGGGGGTTGAAAATTGATTTTGATCGGGTTGGAGCACTCGGGGGGCGAAAATAAAAAATCAGTATATTTTGCCGTTGCAAAGGGGCAGTTGGAGCAACTAGTAACTGGATTAAGGTAGGTAGCTTGGAAATTGTAAACTGAGATCAGTTTACGAATAAATTTTGCTAACTTTGGAGTTGGGCAATAAATTAAATCTTGAAAGGGGCAAGTGAAAGTGACAAACACGTACGAGTGACGTTTGGCGTTCGTAGGCTAGTGTAACCATGATCAATCAATCTAAGTCAACAAGTGGTTTGACAAGGGGTTGTTCCCGTTGGCAAACTGTTGTGAAATATTGATTTTGGGAAGACCTCCATGGGACTGGGGTTTGTCTAGTAGTTCACAAAGAAATTTAGTGAGAAAAATAGCAGTGGATTACCTGTAAGCGAGTAGAATTTGGCTTTATTTGGGTATCCAGTTGAGCGGGTTTGTCACACGTGTAAGGGAGTGAGTGACAGCCGTCATAACGAAAGTGGCTCGTGATAGGCTAACGGAGTCACGTGAGTCGTACCAAGAGTTCGCATTGGAGGAGGCATGCGAACGTTCGTCATGAATCGAGTAGGAATAAATCTAGGGGTAGACAATACGCTTACCTATTCCACCCTATGTTTTACCTCCAAGTCACCTGACGTTACCTACTCCCCAACCGGTAATACACAGCTGGGAATTGGGATTAATGGTGACCAATTGCAGGACATTTTGTCAACATGCTTACAGACTAGTAATCGTTCCCTACAGCAAATTACCGATAATCAATTTGACATGTTTAAGGATCTTAGTGACTCTTTTCACTCTCGTCAGCCATCCGGGAGAGAGGAGAATAAGAGGCTTTGGGTGGAGATCAGAAGCTCAAAGAAGGCAATCACGATTTTTCAGGGTGATGAAACTATTGATGTGTTTACATTTTGTCTAATGGTAGAAAACTTGCGTACTTTAGATCCTTCTCTGAAGGACAAAGAATTAATTTCAGTTGCATGTAGCAAGTGTGCAGGGAAAGTAGCAAAGTACTTGGCTATGAACCCTCAGATTGCAGGTTTTTACTGATTGGGCTAAATTTAAGGAAATGTTAGTTGACCGTTTCGGTTGTGTAGGTAAGAGCATAACCATGAATAAATTTTACGCTTTAGAATTGAAGGAAGGCGAAACTATTGACGTGTTTTCTGACAGACTAGAGGGAATGGCTTCTGCATTTTGGCGTGTTAAACCCGAAGATGGCGTGGAGGAAAAGTTGTGTAAGCTCTTATCTAAAGACGAAGGTTTGCGTTCGGCTTTCGTTCACCCTATGCCTCCTGATATTGAAGGTCATCTTTCCACGGTAAATCCATCCTCGTTTAGGGCTATGTATAATGAAGCTATTAAGAAAAGGGCAATTTTAGAAGGTTATGTTGGGAAACGTCATGGGTCAGTTGTAACAAAACCAGATAAAGCTGCAGGTAGTAAACAAACTACTGACATCGGCATAAATAATGTTGCTTTAGGTTCAGTGGTAGAGAAAATCGAACAGTTAGAAAGAAGTATGAATAAAATTAGAAGTACTTCTTTAGATTTAAATAAGGCTAGAGTAAGTGCCATAAGCACAAACCCTCCTACGGATAAAATTTGTTACCGTTGTTTAGGGCGTGGCCATCTGAAAAGAGAATAATAAATAAATAAATAAGATAGTTCTGTCCACCGTAGAGGGGGACAAGGTAACGGAAGGGCAAAGCCACTGACTCCGTCCCATAGAGGGAAAAAAATGCAAAGAGACAGGGGATCCATGGAGTATTGGTAATTTCCGGTAATACTAAAAGTATCAGTAAGTCCTACGGAGGAAGTGAGACAGGTCACAAACAGCAAGTAGTCTGCGGAAGGTATGCAGGGAATTGGTTGAAACCACAGCCTCAGATGAAACCACAGATGTGCAGGACTGAGCTTCTCTTGGGGTTCAGTCGTAACTAAGCAAGTTATTCAGTCATAACAAGCAAGCTTCACCTGATGATACGCTAAATATGTTCAGATTTAATACATCAGTCCCATCCTGTACCTTCCGCAACTACTGACGATTTTTATGTCTTCATATGCTCAATGAATCACATTGGTCCATTGTGAAGGAGGTATGGAATGTCTTCAGAATACTTGTGATGCATTGCTGTCATTTTTACATTTAATTAAATATTCACAATGTACCTTTCTGGAAGGAACTGGTTAATAATAGTTTCGATCATTTCTGATATATATTTCTGATGTATATAATATTTCTGATATTAGTGGCATGTGAATCCTGTACTCATTTTGAAAGCATTGTGTATTGGTGTAAAGAAATGTCACGAATTGCATCATCAACAGTAATCATACTACGTCACTGTCCGTGTTACTATTGTTCTGCGACCATCCTCTTGATCACAGATGTATGACAAGATTTAGATTAGGGGTTTGAATAATATCTCTGTAATGTGTGGTGCAGTGGCAACCCGGACCACTGCACTGTGACTGAGGTTGGCGCTAATGACCAAGTTGTCGACGCGCCATTAAGCCTCAATTCCCCCCCCCCCCCCTTAGGAAATAGTGAAAGCACACAATTGTTTCGATGACCACTTCAACGTTCTCAACATTTGCAATAATAGGCCTGCTGTAAATTCTCCATTTCGAAGCTAGGATACTAAACGTATTTTGTATGGTGTGCTTGGAATGTGAGAGCTCTGTAATTGAGCACAGTATGCACCAGAGGAAGATTTTTTTCCAGGAAAGGGCCTCATGAGATTGTAGCAGGGAAAATTCCTCATCTCCTACAAACGCATGGTGTAGCTTGACTTCAGTTCCAGGTAACAATGATGCTCCTAGAATGTTTAAAGTATTGTTTTTAATTTTGCTTCCAAACATCAATGCTGAGAACACACCGTCGTCGCTCTGGCACCCACTGGCACCAATGTCGACCATTGTAAATATGTGAATAGCATCGAACACTGCCATTAAAACTAAACTGTGGGCACCTTTGAAATAATCTGACCCTGCATTTATTGGTGCTGGAATAACAAGTTTTCCATCAATTACTCGATGCAGTTTTGTAAGTTCCATGATGTTTTAAAGCCTTGCGCAAATGCGCTCCATTTATCGGTTAGTGGAAACTAATAATAAACACATTTGATCAGTTACCATGTGACAAGCAAGCCCAGTTGACAAAAATGAAACTTAACGTGTGAGGCGGATAGTTCACACAATCGTGCACATTTGGCTGAAAGCATGAAACGTCGCATACAAGTCATACTTGGATGTGAGATCAGATTTTGAGGTAGAGCCATGCTGCTGAAATAGACGTCATAGAAAAATAGTTCCAGATAAAACTGAAGGATATTTAATGTTAAACGCATCAAGTCCTAAGACCTGTTACGATGAAATAAAAAATAACAGGTAATTAGGAAAAAGTAATATGTGTAGCTGTATCACAACCATAGGAACAGCACAATGTTTCATAACTACTTTGCATGCAAAATAAACACATCATGCACAAAGGTAGGCAAAACTGTTTCAGCATTACACAAATTGAGAATGGAAGCTTCCAACGATCAAACTGAAGCAGGTGTCCCAATTTCCCACAAAACTTGGTGCCAAGGTCAATGTTTAAAATACCTCAAGTTCAAATTCGGGAGTACTATCTTGGAGCTACAACTGCTACTCTTGTACATCCACCATGCCATGAATTTGTGCACATTACCGTTTCGGTTACCCAGATTTTCAGTCCGCATTTTGCTGGCTTTTTCATAGTGTATTGGATAAAACGTATCTGCACGTTCGTTTATTTCATTGCTTCATTGATGCCAATTTTGCAACAAGGCTCATACGAAGTGTTCTTCTGCTTTCTTCAGCATGGGACGCGTCTTGTAGAGACAAGTCGTAATTTAGCTCGTTTCGGACGAAGAGTCAATAAGATGCAGATAACATAAAATTGGTAAAAATAAAAAAACCTATCCCTGTCATTGCCTTCCACCAAATGCGTAGTCTTCACTCCAGCACAGTTTTAACTGAGGTAGCTTATGAATTCCCATTAGGATAAAAATTACGAAAAACCATTTGATTTGGCAGCTGTTACATTCACCCATGATGCAGTTTTCAATTGGAGTACAGCTACGGCTGGTGGTTGTGCCGGGTCTACGAACGAATATTCCACAAAATGCAAATATTTTTCAACTGTTGAAACATCTGCCTCTTGCATCCCAGCAGTTCTTGCTGGGGATGTTCAACCGTGTGTGGGCAGAGGGCTCTATTCCAGCAGCATGGAAGACAGCAGTGGTCATCCCGATTGTAAAACCGGGCAAAGACCCTACTTCTCCTTCCAGTTATCGCCCAATCGCTCTGACTAGCTGTGTCTGTAAACTTATGGAACGGATGGTCAGTGAGCGGTTGGTGTGGGTGTTGGAATCACGGGGATTCTTATCTGTGTCCCAGTGTGGCTTTCGACGGTTTCGGTCAACTATCGATCATCTAGTTGCCCTTGAATCAGATGTGAGGGAGGCTTTTCGCCTGCGTCATCATCTGGTTCAGGTTTTCTTTGACTTGGAGAAGGCGTATGATACGACGTGGCGTTATGGGATTCTCCGTAATCTCTATAACTATGGCTTGAGGGGACAGATGCCACTGTTGCTTTCTGCTTACCTCTCAGGCCGTTCTTTTCGCGTTCGTGTCGGGGCGACTCTTTCCCGCCCGTTTGTCTTCGAGAATGGTGTGCTTCAAGAAGGTGTTCTTAGTGTCATCTTGTTTGCTATAGGGATCAACTCCATTGCTCAGCAAGCTGCTGTTCCCCAGTCATTGTTTGTCGATGACTTCGGCCTGCGTTTTCGGGCAGCTCGCATGCAGACCTGCGAGCGGCAGCTACAGCTGGCAATTAACAAAGTCCAGACCTGGGCGGTAAGTAATGGTTTCCGGTTTTCTCCGGACAAGACTGTGTGCATCCACTTTTGCCGCCAACGAACACTGCACCCGGATCCTTGCCTGTACTTGGGACAGGCACAAATTCCTGTTGTCCCACAGGCACGTTTCCTGGGTCTGGTGTTCGATTCCAGGTTGTCTTGGCTTCCACACTTACGTCAGCTTAAAGACAAGGCTTTGCGGGCGCTTAACATCTTGCGGGTCCTGTCGGGCACTTCATGCGGTGCCGATCGCGCTGCCATGTTGCGCCTCTACCGAGCCCTTGTCCGCAGCAAACTTGATTATGCGTGTATGGTCTATGATTCGGCTAGTGACTCCACTCTCCAGATGTTGGACACTGTGCATCACAGTGGCCTGCGTGTAGCGACTGAGGCATTTCGAACTTCTCCAGTGGTCAGCCTCTATGCTGAGGCCTCGGAGCCACCTTTGGCCATTCGTCGGCGACAGCTTGCCATTCAGTATGCTGTGCGTTTGCGTGCTGTGCAATCCAGTCCTGCTTGGTCCATGGTTTTTGGGCCAGACTTGCGAGTCGGTAGACGCAGGGTGGGTAAGGGTGATTTCCGCGATAGGCTCCAGCAGTCCTGTCAGGAGATAGCCTTTGAAATGCCCTGCGTCTTGAGGCTTGGGAGAATGCCAGTTGCCCCTTGGCTTGTCCCAGGTGGCTGTTTCATTTTTGCTCTGGCATCCCTCCCGAAGGGTTACACTCTACCAGCAAGGTACTTGCAGGAGTTCCGGCGGCTGTGTTCCCTGTACGCCGGTTATCAGCGGCTGTTTATTGATGGGTCGAAGTCGGACGTTGGCGTGGCATGTGCTTGTGTGTGTAAGGGAGTAACGGTTGCCCATCGCCTTCCATCAAGCTATTCTGTGTTTTCTGCAGAGCTTTTGGCTCGTGGTTTGGCGGTGGAATGGATCCTTGACCTTCAGGGCACGCATTTCATTATCTTTAGTGATTCCATGTGTGCCCGGGAGTCCTTGGCGAATTACAATTCTCAGAACCCCTTGACACAACGTGTCCAAGCTTTGCTTTCCCGCTTGCCTGGCCAGCGTAAAACCGTGCTTTTCTGCTGGATCCCGGGCCATGTTGGTATAGAAGGGAATGAACAAGCTGATTCTGCTGCGAAAGGGGTCCTTTCTGGCCCTCTCGGTAGGGATCTCAGCCTTGTTCCCTCAGATGCCTTTCCAACTCTGTGTCTGAGGTTACACGCTTTTTGGCAAACCTTGTGGGACAGACAGGACGGTAATAAATTACGGGCCATTATAGGCACTGTCGAAGAGTGGCACTCGGCGTGTCGCCGCAGTCGCCGTGAGGAGGTTGTGTTGGCCCGTTTGCGAATTGGTCACACCCGACTTACTCACTGTTTCGTTTTGCGGGGGTTTGACCCTCCTGAATGTTCTTTGTGTCGACGGCCACTTACGGTCCGGCACTTACTTGTTGATTGTCGCCATCTTGATGGTGTTCGTCGTCGTTTCCATCTTCCGCGTGACATTGCGCGTCAGTTGGGCGATAAGTCTGTCCTCCTGTCCGGTGTTTTTCAATTTTTGCAGGAGGTACAGATGTATGACAAGATTTAGATTAGGGGTTTGAATAATATCTCTGTAATGTGTGGTGCAGTGGCAACCCGGACCACTGCACTGTGACTGAGGTTGGCGCTAATGACCAAGTTGTCGACGCACCATTAAGCCTCAATCCCCCCCCCCCCCCTCATATTATCGATTTGTTATATGGGTCTCTTTAAAAATCGGATGAAAAGATCCACAATGCGTGTTGTGGTCGAAAATTAAATATCTTGTTCGAAATAATGTCTTGCGGGAGCATAGCTTGTCAGAATATTTTATTGATTGTTTCCCTCCCCACAAATTGGCGCCTTTTGGAATACTGGCGGAAGATTGTCCAATGACTAAGAAGTTGGAGCGGCAGACAGTACGAACGTCAGCATGTTGAAGTTTCATACCATGACCTCGGGTGCCCTTGCCATTTGTAATTTGCAAAGCACTGTATCTAATCTGTCAAACCCCAGGGGGTTTCCCTAATTTCCAGAAGGTTCACTCAAACGGCGGTATTGAAGCGAGGGTAGGTTTATCAATAAGCTGCTTTTCCTCTTGGGGTTTCCTGAAAACCTTGGACAAGCATTACAGCTCTACGTTGCACAGACTCAAGAGTCTTGATGTCCTTAGTGAAGTAGAGAGACCAAACCTGAATGCAACACTCCAAGTGAGTGCAAAAAGAGCAAGGTAAAGTGTCCACACAATGGACGGGATTAGGTTTTGGAAATTTCTTTTAATTTACCTCACGGCGGCGTTGGCCTTTTTTTGCAGTAGTGACACACTGCTCGCTAACCTTCAAGACGTGAGTAAGGATAATACGCAAGTGCTTGAAGAACTAAGGTCGCTGTATTTCATGCCTCCGAGTTGTTGGATGTGATGAGAATTTCCATGGCCTCTTCAGGGATGGATTACTTAATTTGGAAATCTCCGCATAGCCCCTCTCTGAAGGTTTCAGAATTTTTTACCGCACGTTAATTTATTTATTTTTAATAGGAGGACAAAAAAATCACCGAAAATAACTTCTGAATCAGCCACTTCTCACGTTATAGGTAAAGGAAACCTGAAGTTACCTAATTTATTTTGTTCTTGGTAATTGCTGTTGTGATGTCCTGGGCGGGGACACACCTTAGCCCAGCGTGGGCACCAATGGTAATAAACACACGGACTACCAGAGTGTAGGCTACAGCTGATAAGACAGCGAACTTCCTGTTTACTTCTCTTTAAATACAATTATAACAGGAAGTCATGTGATGCAACTTAATACAATATATAATTATGGAATAGCCTATTAGTAGTTAAAGGGGTATCTTGGTAGGGTTAACATATTGACATGAAATTGATGGCTGCCATTGTGGAGCACACAAGTGACGACTCCACAATGCAGCGAGCGAAAAAAAACAGAAAAAAAAAAATCTAAGCCTAGCTGGAAATAAAATTATGATTACGAAGGCAAGATGTATTTTTTAGTGCACTACCTATTTTTAAAGAAAGATACATAATTTTTCGCTTTCGAGAAAAAACTAAACACTATTTTTGAAAGCTGTTTTACAAAAATAAAGAACTGAAGATGTACATGATTAAGCAAAAAATTAAACATTAATAAACTGACTGAAAACTTGCCAGTTTTAAACTTCTGTTTTGATTTCTGGAGCAATTTTACAATAAATTCAATTAAAATTTTCAGTGTTGTTTTTATTTTCGTAGCCTTTTTTGGTTAATTTTCTTTTTGCAGCAACCATTTCTGTACTTGAGAAGTTTCAACAATTTTGGTGCAGGTTGCTTATTATTGCTACTACATAAACTGTGCTTAATCACATATTTTTGGGTGAGCGGTGCAGTTAAAATTTAGCATTTGGTGATGACAGCTTTAAACCTTCAAATATAATGGACAAGCAATTCTTTTCAACTATTGTTCTTAAATGAATAGTAACATTCAGCATCAGCTTTGCTGGTGTACTAACTAGGCAATACGCATTTATGACAAAAAAAAACTTTGCTTATACACGCAAACGTCAGACCTTTCTTAAAAAGTGAGGCCAAATTTTAATTTTAAGTTTTTTTTTAGCTACAACTACGGCTAAAATGGATCCCATTACTAACAACACGCAGCACAAGTCCTTAGGTAATAAATTTCATGCAGCCAGTCACAGATAATTAAAAAGAAGTAATGTTATAATGTTTTTAATGTTAAAACGTATTGTTTGTTCTGGGGGGGAGGGGGGGGGCATGAGGGCTAATAAAAAAATTCCCAATAAAAATTGCCGCTGCACGTTTACTTTTTAAGATTTTCGTCCAATAACGTCATACAAATAAATTCACCCATTTTACAATAATGGCTACCCAAAAATCCAATCATTTGTAGTTCATTTCAAAGCTGAGAAAAGGTACACGAGCTCTGCGATGTTTTATTTGTTTAAATTGTTACGTTTCATTTTGAAGATCACTTTGAATGTTATAAATAACAGCAGTAAACCAAAAATAATAAAAGCTCTTTAAGACCAATGAGTTTATTCGACATTTTCATTTTCCGTTTGTTCTCAGTTTGTATTGACCGTTCTAACATCACTAGCTTTTAAGGTAAATTTTTTAGCAACGTAAGTATCTGTCTTAAAGGATTGTTTGGCTTCGATTCCCTTGAAAACACTTCACGCTAAAGTTTCTTTGCCAAAACATAAGAACAACAAATCATTCGCAAACTTAGAAAATGAAGTATCATTGTAGTTAGTTAACTGACTGGCTCTGACTTGTAAGTTGTCACCCAGAATCGCCAACTTGGCCTTTGTTTAGCAACTGAATTGCTGTCGTGTAATTACATGAGTAGTCAGTGAAGATAATTGTTGTTTCAGTTTCGTCTTATGAATCTTGTACTTTATTTTGACTCCAAAGACTGGCACTTAAATTCATACTCCTGCTTTAAATCTCTACAACTCTTATAACTAACACAGTTTGAGCATGTCGGTAAGTAGCGAACACAGTTCTTTGTATAGATTGCTTTATTTTTCTTTCTTTCTCGACTGCAACTAATTAAAGAACAAAG
>JAHWFP010238403.1:50832-73166 GCA_023313725.1 Lithobius niger | reverse complement strand
AAACAAAACTTATTATGAATTCTGCAAAGTTTTCGTTAATTTGAACGAAACGCAACAATACTTTGCAAACCTAAATTACTAAGTATTAGTTAAGAGAATATATTAATTTCCGAAAATAAATGTTTTAACTGTTTTAAATGTTTTAACTGCATTAAACTGCCATACACCCCGACAAGACTGTGTGTATCTTCTTTAGACCAAGAGGCCGGAAATGGAAAGCTTTCATCCCCCCGAAGGTTTTCTTAGGTAGTAAATTGGTGAAGCTTGTGAGCAACTACCGCTACCTTGGGCACATCATCTCGGAGGACTTACGAGATGATGCCGACATGAGCAGGCAATTCCGTACGGTGTGTGTTGCTGGAAATGGCCTGAAGGCTAAGTTTAGCTCGTGTGATAGGTGTGTAAAAAACCGTCTTTTCAAGGCACATTGCACAAACCTCTACACACGTGGCTTATGGATGGACTATAACAAGGCTTCTGTGAAAAAACTCTGAGTTGCATACAACAATGCTGCTAGACGGCTACATGGCCGGCCACCATGGTACAGTGCAAGTAGGTTAATGGTTGAGAATAACCTCCCATCCTTTGGAGCTATCAGGAGAAAAGCTGTATGGGGAACTCGTGTTCGGGTGTTGGCTTCTCCTAACCTTCTGGTGCAGGCAGTGACCAGATTTTCACTGTGCAATGAGTACACCTTCAGTACGTGGCATGCAGTACTGTACGGTGATTGCTTGTAGTTTTTGCTGTGTCATAATTCATTTCCCTTTGTCCTTTTGTATAATCCGTAACTCGGCACTTTTTGTACTCCAGCAAAGGTGCTGTGGTCCAAAAAAAAAAAACGTGGGCCGAATTTTTGAAATAAAATAATAATAAATAATTGATTAATTTATCGTGTACAGAAAATATCTAATACTAAACAAAAAAACAGAACTAATTAAGTATGTCATTTGCAACATAATTTGCTTGAAAATAGGTTCCAAACTGGATCTCGGAAGCCAAAAATGGGTACTAAAACAGCACGACATGTTTCATCTTCCATTTCGTTGCACCTTCCTGCAAAAACACGAAGCTTTTTTGGACCTATGTTCACTAATATGGTCGTGGCAGGCTACAAAACAGACAAAAAATATAAGCATTATCATTTAAAACCAACTGGTAGTAACAAGATGGCCTTGTTCATTTTCAACATTGATACTAGGCCATTAAACCTACTATTATATTCACTGATGTTGACAATATGTTGCATTTGGAATGCACCCATCTTCTATTGCGTCTTCGTAATCGCAGGGTTTCCATCTTGTTAACTTCTGTTGTATGTTCATGTTTGCTACAACAGAAGTTAAGAAGAGTGAATCCGTACGATGACGACAAAGCAACAGAAGGTGGGTGCACGCCAAAATGCAACATACTGTCAACATCAGACTGATAATTGTACGTTTAATGGCCTAATATCAGTGATGAATATAAATACTGATTCGCTTGGAAAAGACTTGCGATGCAAGCACTCTCAACTTGACGACACCATACAAAACGAGTGTTCTGAACACCAAACGATGGCATAACGGGCACTAATTAGAATGGATACCATCTAAAAAAAAATCCGGTTACTGCAAATGACATTTGGTAATAGAGTTGCTGAAGTATGTACTGTAATGACTGGTGTTTCTAGAACTGTCATGTGTTATCCTGAACACATGATGTTCTCAATTCACATTTTTTAATTGACTTTTCCTTTTTTATTCTTTTTGCAGCTTTTGGCAGGCTCTTTGACGACGGCCATTCCATCGATTATGAATGTTATATTCGTCTGCTTAATATTTTGGTTAATTTTCTCCATCATGGGAGTGACTTTATTTGCTGGAAAATTTGCAGCTTGTGTTGATGATGATGATAAGAAAGTGGACTCTCGCCTTGTTCCTAACCAAACTGTTTGTGAAATGATGAACTACACGTGGAAAAACTCGAAGATAAATTTTGACAATGTGGGGGAGGGTTACTTAGCTTTGTTTCAAGTAGTGAGTATACCACAGTATTATGTTTCGTACACCGACTCATTAATGTTGTCAATTAATTTACTGGTATGTTGATTGCAGGCAACGTTTGCTGGTTGGACTGAATTGATCAATGATGCAGTTGATTCTCGAGAGGTTCGTAACAGTTTTTGTCCTTCGTATAGTTTCATCATAAAATAAAGGAACATCACTTCTCTCAATTGCGGCCGTGTAATTTTTAGTCTGAGGAATCCGAATTGGTATTTTTCTTTCGCTTTATTACTGGGCAGAAAGGGCCAATCTGTTATAAGAGAAAATAATATCGCATCGCTTGTCACGTGAGTGATCGAAAATGTTCAATAAACCCCACAGTTTTATTTTCCAACGCACAGTAGCACATTTTGCACGTACTTTACGAACGCTGAGAAAATTCAAACACATTGCGGATTGTATGTAGTGGCGGACTTAACCAGGGAAGGACTTTCCTCCTCCCTTTCAACCAGGGAAGGACTTTCCTCCTCCCCTTTGGACTCAAATCTTCCCTAACTACAAGGTTTTGTTTTAAACCTTGGGTATCTGGAACATTTATGTAAGGCATTAGCTAGTTCGTTTAGTTTATTGGTTACTTGATTATTCTAGTACAGATTTAAAGAAGTTTTTTTATATGAAAAGTTATGGAACCAAACATAATTTTACAAGGCCTTAGGGGTATCGGTGGAAATTCCATAAGTCCTATTCCAGTGTTCCTAGCCCAATGAGAGCCATTTTGCCACAAGAGGGCACAGAATTACTAATTTTATCTGTGTTCCTCCGCCCCCACTATGTCTTCAGATGCCACCGTAACCACCCAAAAATGTACGGCACAACCGATTCACTGAAAAAATTAACCTATGGAATGTTTCATTGTTATCACCGTGGCAAGAAAAAATATAATTTTCTTCCAAAACACAAAAGGGAATTGTAACATGAAAATATCATGTTTTGAATACGTGCCTACCCCTTCCCCCAAAACAAGTTCCTAGTGACGACACTGGAACCATTGAAGTTTGTCACCGTGGTCAGTTGTTGGTTCGGACTAACCTCCTGGCCTCTGACCGTGCCAGTTCCAGTTCACCACTGCCACTTATTAGTTAATGTTACAGCAGTTAATTAGATCAGTGGCAGTTGTCAAACGGAACTGTATCAGGCTTAAATGACGACTGGAGTATTAGGATACCACTAATCGTACCAGGAGTTAAGCAGCAAGCTTTCGTTGGAAATTAATCAGTCTTTTGAAACTTCACTGGTATCAACCTGCATTAATCTTGTTGCAAATTTTAAAGCTACTACTCTAGTACCAGCTGCGGCTCTTATCCCAGCCTTCTGTGGTTTTGTTCCTTGATGGAATGCACTTGGAAGTGTGACAGTTTGTTAACCAACTGCTGAAAACTGACGGTTGCTGAAAAATCCAGTACGGCAAGTCTACGGACTTTTTGTACTATTTTATTTTAGAAGTCGAACACTTTTCATTACGATCGGAAGCCAAACGATGTGAAACAAATGTTAGGCACAAATGAAGGATCCAGCATAAGGCACTTCATCCGGCAACGTAACAGGACCTTTGTGAAGTCAACTAATCAATTTATACCATTTTTATCTGATTTCTTGGTTTTGATGCAACAAGTCCTTGCTTCTAACTGACCGAGTCTCCTCACATACGATGTACGATGTACTTGATAGGTTATTACTGCAGTAGTTATTGTGGCTAATTACCAAGCAGTGTTGATCGACTGGTCAACAGCTGGCCCAACATTGGCCCAGTCTTATTGGAGTCGATGGACAATGACCAAGCCAACACATAGGCCCAGCACAGGGCCAATGTGCTCACAACCCAACTTTGCGCAGCCAACGTTGGCCAACGACAGCAAAGCATTTGGCATCATTCAGTCCAAGTAATTTTGTGGCTTTTGAAGGTTTGCCGAAACAAGGTACAACAAAGTACAACAAGAATCTGCACAAGCAGTAAATTTTTATTTCCAGCATCCATCTTGCATTTGGGCCTTCTCCACAATGTAAAAAAAAAACCTACAAAACAAAGACGAGCAACAGCTTTTCAGTACCGATACATCTTATCAGTCTGATCATACATCTGTACACACTGCAAATATTTTAAAACCCTGGACAGCAGGATAGACTTATCGTGCTAAGTGTCGTGGAGCAAGAAAACTACGAACACCGTGAGGATGGCGACGTTCCACACGCTCATGATGGACTGTAATACCCCGTTCGGAGCACAGGCTTTTAATTCAGAATTCGATTCGGAGAGAAATGCGATTCGGAGTGATATTCGAATCGAATCTGGATTAGTTAGCTAGACCCCGTTTGGAGCGCAAGAGGGACAGCAAAGCGAAAAGGGGTGAGTTGCTAGTTTCTCAACCGCTCACCAGAACACTCACACCGTGGCGCCACCCAGCCCATAAATCGTTCAACTTTTTTAATTTTTAAATAATAGGTGCTGGCAGTCGTATAAACTCCCGTTGAAAATCAGTGCATACTTCCTTTGTTTATGTGAGGTGCATTTGAGTAAGCACGCGATTGCCACCTGGTTATGAAATGTTGCTAATTCGGAATTCGACCCATATTTGCGTCCGGAGCGCATACCCAAGTGAAGTGATGTGAAGCGAAGCGTCTTCTATCCACCTGCCAATGCGGATTAGTTTAACTCGGATACGATCCACTTTACCTCGGACGTGTTGTGAGGTTTGTTTGTTGCAAAACGAAAACCAACACAAGCACAAATTAATCATGGATTATTACCTTTCTTAAAATACTAACGGTAAACAAAAGGCTGCTGGAAAGAATACTTTTGAATGCAATTATTTATTTTACAAATATCAAAAGGACCCTAATTACATAAAAGCTAGGCTACTAGGTTACAAATAAAATCCTTCAGTTCTCAAATTCAATTATTTTAAAATATATCGCTTATGTATATATAAATTTCTTTAGCTATTAGATTTCATAAGTTTGAACATTTGATATTAAATAGCTTTTCGCTTTTCTTAAATCTCTAACTTGAAACATAAATGTCGAAACAAAAGAACTAATTCACACTCGATACGAAAAAACCAAATTTCTAAGTCAACGCATACAATTTGAAAAATATTACTTCGTAGGAAAATGAAGGTAATAGCACAAACGTGGATGTGAAACTTGAGTTGTCAAAATAAAGCTGTATTCTTCCAGTTTCTTATCTTAGCTGACACATGAGATTCATGCAAGCAAATTACTCGGAGCCAAAATCAAGGCATGAAGACGGAATGGCAAAACGTAAATTCAGAAAGCAAAACTAGGTTTCGGTGGGACTAGATGAGATGGCAGGACGGCCCTAGAGCAAAACTACTAGGCGTAATACTAGGAACAAATTGTATAGAGTGCCAAATAAGGCACGAAAAGGCATCCCCTCCCACCAAAAGAATAAAAACTACTTGAGTAGGGTAGGGTCAGGGGGTGCCAAGCAGGGGGTGAGAGGAAGAGGAATTAAGATGTAATGGTGCATCGACAGCTAGGCCATTAGTGCTAACCTGAGTCACAGTGCAGTGGTCTGGGTTGTCACTGCGCCACAAATTACAAAGATGTCAACCCAACCCCAAATCTGGATCTTATCATATATCTGCAGCTCCTGCAAAAACTGCATTCCCCGGACAGCAGGACAGAATCATCACCCAATAATTGACACACTATGTCTCGTGGAAGGTGGATACGGTGACGAGCACCATCAAGAAAATCACCAATTCTCATACACTATTCTCCCAAAGCTCGGGGGAGGGGGAGGCTCCCTACAGGTCCTAATTCTCCAAAATAAGTCTTTGAAGTTTTGCGAAACGTCATACCAACAGACTGGCCAAGGATCACTGTAAAGTCTGTGCCAGGAGTAACTAGAAGCGAAACAACATTTGTAACCTAACTGACATTTTGTTAGCTGCTATTTCCCCTCTAGTGTATTTACGATTTACATGATTGTTATTGTCATGTTACAAAGGTGAGCAAATACTCAAATACACAAACGAGGTCGATAACTGAAATTGTGATACTGATTTTAAAGGGAGATTTTAAGATCTTGTTTTTTTTTCCCGCAAATTCTCCACGTTTTAAACATGGTGTCTTTGGTTATTGTAGCAATGTGTCCACGTTGACATGGTTATATATTGTCTTATTCAGTCAAATATTCGTGGGTTAAGGTGGCGTTATTAGAGGTTTACGCCTATGTGGTGTACTGCCACTACGGATAATTCTGCCATTGTTTTTAACAATTGCTGTGCAAAATATCTTTTACAAACTTACAAAATTTCTAATTAAAACAATAATTAGTCAACAGGTTGTTAAGCTTGTTTTCATTATCCATAAAAAAAATATTGTATTCGGAAAAATAACTGATACGTGACAAAAAAATGGGGGAAAAGGAAGAATTTCTTCTGCTTGCTATACGCTATCGCAAAGCTGGTAAAGTTGTTAAACGTCCCTGCGAATATCGTCATGCCCATTTAGACGCCACCGCCAGAAAAAAAAATCGACGTACACCGCCGAAAAAAATATTTGACGGCATACACCTCTGAACGTTATTACAATTGGCTTCCAGTAATAACAATTATTTATGATGTGTTATTTGTTACAGGAGACTTATCTTCAGCCTATCAGAGACTATAACATCTATAAGTGCCTATACTTTGTATTTATCATTGTGTTTGGATCATTCTTCATTTTGAACCTTTTTACTTCCACAATTATAGACATGTTTGCCAAGCAAAGGAAAGTGGTAAGTTTCTACCGACATATTTTATAAGTAAAAAAATGATATTTTAAGAGAATAAACAGTTTTCAATGTTAGTGATTGACTGCAGCAACGGCACTACACCGCGAAACTCGGTTCGAGCTAAATGGACGTTAAGTTTCCCTCTTCGCAAAGTTCCATCCATTTTAAGCAGCCACGCGCAGGTGTACAATGCTGAGTTCGGCCGAATGAAGAACGAAAGGGTGAGTCCAATACTAGATCCAAATAGGGACGGCTGGGGAAGGGAATGAGCAATTCCTACCCCACCCTAATTTGAGTCCAATGGTGGGCTCTTTCGTTTTCTCTTATAACGGCCTAACTCTGGCCACACAAGAATGAACGGGAGTTTCTGGCTGCTTGTTTACTAGTAGAACGGCTTCAGCTCAAAATTGAAGGAATTGTTCACTTCGTGTACGTGAAAGCATGAAATTTCATGTGGATGCACATGAAGCGTAACTGGAAACAAACAGCTGTGATAGAAAGTCAAAACCCCCCTGGGGGCAGAAGGGGTGGTTTAACCGTCAGCAAACCAAAAATCAAAAGCCTGTGAAACAAAAACGTCCAGCATACAATTCTGAACAAGAAAGGTGTTCTACAGCTTTTAAGTACAAGCAACCATTGAACCCCAAAATCGTATTTCATGTACCACCCTTAATTTGTATGAGTGCTTCTTTTTTCAATTGGTTGCTACAGTGATTACCAGTTTCAAAGTGCTCTTGCAAGCTCTCTAATAAACCGAAATGAACATTCTGAAAATTGGTGACATGTTCTTTTCATCAATGTTAACCAAAATGGTTTAGCGTAGGGAGGGGACCGTCCTACGCCCATTAACGGTGAAGTGGTAATAACGTAGGGGCGAAAGTTTCTGTTGATTTTCGATTCAAATTGCTCTCGTGAGCTGTCTAATTTACCGAAATGGACATTTTTCAGATATTCTGTCCTGTTCCTTCTATCAACATTAACCAAAATGGTTTAACTTAGATAGGGCCGCCCTACACCATTTAAACGTGACGTGGTAAGGACGTAACGGTGAAAGTGTATGGTGGTTTTGATTTTAAAGTACTCTTGCGAGCTCGGACATAGCCTGAAATGGATATGCTAAGGCTATTATGAAAGATGGAGATCTATGCTCAATATCAATCTTAATCAAAACTGTTTAACTTAGTTAGATATACAAATACTATTATCACAAGAGCACTTTGAAATAGAAAACAGCCGCTATGCCATTACAACTTCACCTTTAAACAGGTGTAGGACGCTCCTAGCTATAAGTTAAATCCATTTAGGTTAATATTCATGGAAAGAAGGTCATCACCTTTCAGAATATACTAAGTATATCCAGTTCGGTCTATTAAATTGCTTGCAAGAACACTTTGAAGTCGAAATCACTTTCGCTTTCGCCTTTATGCCATTACCACTTCACCTTTAGATGGGCATAAGACGGCCCCTCTATAATCTAAACAATCTACATCATTAAAAACGTACTATGTGTTTGCGTGCGGGAAATGTACATTTTTAGGATATTCTGAAAGGTGGTGACCTATTCCTTCCATCAACCGTAACCAAAATGGTTTAACTTAAGATAGGGACCTCCATACCGTTTAAACGTGATATGGTAACGATGAAGCGGCAAAAAGTATAGGGTGGTTTTCGATTTCAAAGTACTCTTGCGAGCTCTGTAATAACCCAACATGGACAGTTGGACACGCTGAGGATATTATGAAAGATGGAGTGTGTGTGTGTGTGCGTATACCTCTACTCCTCTTGAACTAAGGCACTTATAAAGATGAGAGTACTTATAAATGACGGCCTGTGTGGCTGTATCTTGATTTTTTTAGACCCTCAAATATGTGAAAAACGGCTCCAACAACTGCTTGTGACATCAAAGTTCGATCAGGAAAAGTTACTGTTCAGGCAAACGTATCAGAAAGAAATAGAGAATCTACCATAGAACTTGTTCTCGCAGGAGAAGTTAGGTTCTCCAAGTAGAATCCGATGACGCTGTGTTAACTAGATTGGGGTGTCTCCCCTCCCCCCCCCCTTGCTTAACGCACTCATTTTCCCTCATTAACATAAATTATGCGACTGAATTTATTCAACTTCCCGTCAAACTGCGTTACTTCCGGTTCCCCTCCACGTCGCTTCCACACGCTCCGGTTCCCCTCCACCTCGCTTCCACCCTGTCTTTTGCTTTCCTGGTAAACCATTGCGCTAGAGGAGGCGGACAGTTACTGAAGTTGTTAGATTCTACTCGGAGAACTTACATTCTCCTGCGAGAACAAGTTCTCGAGTAGAATCTCCATTTCTACTTCATAGAAATCCTAGCTGTGTTAACTAGGTTAGGAACTAACGAGATTACGCAACGTGGTGCAGTTCACCAGGCGACTGGCTATGAAAGACTACCTTCTTAAAAGTAACAAAGAAAAGCAAATTTTGTTGTACACACAAAGCTGGACCTATGCATTTGTTACCTTGCTTTCCCCTCATAATCAACCCAGCAGCCCCTTCACCTGCATCCTGTGCAGCAGAAGGCCTGCCAGGCTGGAGTCTGTCTCCTTCTGATAGTATGCCCGGAACACCGAGGGTGTCACCCAGTTCGCCATTGACAAGATCTGCGACGGCGTTTGCCCCACAACCACTTGCCGCCCCTGCCACTGCCTATCTCACTGAGTGGCTCCTAACTTGCCGAGTGTCAATGCCGACACCCTAAGTGTCTCATACAACTTCCTGGCCACTGATTGCACCTCCACCGGGCATGCGGCTTGATTAAAGATAACAGAAGGCGACCCGGCCTTTCCCCCATTTCCCAAGGCCCACCGATCTCGCAGCCACTCCATTCAGCGAATGTTTGCTCGTAAATAGCGCAGCGTATCCAATCTGCTAGCATTACTCTTGCGGAGTTTCATAACCTTGTACGGTAGCCCTGCCCTAGCTGCTTTGCGTTTTCTTATCACGAATACCGCTTCATCACCAGCAATGTTACACCCTTTCAGATCCAGATTGGCTAACTCGCTCGCCCTGCTGTTTGCAGCAATCACCAGCAGCAACGTCAACTTTAGTGCCAAACTTTTTAACGACAAACTCTACGGGGGGGGGGCCCCGCGCGCAAGCCCCGCAGAAAAACAGCTACTCTTGACAGTTTCCATATACAACATACCGGAGCACAGAAAGTTTTGTATGAAACACCCCTTTCAAAAATCGTTTCACAATAAGCACACTCGATTACCGCACTTCCCCCTCTCCACGGTGATACCGCGCTAGTGTGTCGACATATCCCATAATCGTATTGTATTTTAACCCCTGGGTAAATAACTGTGATAGAAGTTCACGCAAGCCACCACAGGCGCCGTTCCTGCCTCCGTAATACTGTTGGCCTTAAACCGCTTGCCCATTTGCCCCACTTTGCCCCATACACCTTCTTGGTCGAAGCCGCTACATCTGCCTCAACAATCCTCTGTGCTATTCCATACAACACCAAGCGGTCGACCCTTTCGCCTCTACGTGCGAATGTTCACTACACACATACTGATAGAATATTTCTCTTGGCTCGGGTACCCCCGGTAAACCTGGCTTCTGCAAACTGTGTACCTCTGGAACTAAACAAAAAACTCCAGTCCCTGTTGCCCTAGCAACTTGGGACCCACCGAACGTCTGACGCTACCAGTCTACCCCTCGAATTTACCCGCTTCATAAATGGCATCACCTTCTTCACAGCCGACGCTTTCTGCTGCGCCTGTCGCAACAAACCCTGCAGCGGAATGCCAAATAACTCGCCCAATGGGGGTCGCCATGCCTCTGTATCCGGCTGCAACTCGTCTGCATACATGTTCACTAAACGCCCTCGCCTAGTCTCATTCATCGTGAATTGCGCCCACCAGGATCTGTGGCAATTGACCCTTCCAAGTACATGACAAATCCACGGGGTCCATCACAGTTGAAGTGCCCTCAGAAATGGCAACAAAACCACACAAAAAATGATTGTAATTTAACGAACATCGTGTCTACTAGTTCATAAACCCGTTCGTTTCCCCTGGGTAGTACATGCATGCACGGTGGCACAAACTCACCTAATTGCGATGCTTCCAAAACATATCTATCTGTAATAGACCCATGCTTGCCCATCGATAGCCACGTATCTTTATGCTCCAACCGTCAAGCTAGCACATCACCATCCAACGTCCACATCGGAGCTTTCTTTTCCACCGCGCCAGGCAAATACTTGATACCACCGACTAACTCATTCTGCACTTCAGCCTCCAAACACAGTGCCTCTCCTGGCTAACGCCACAACCGCTCACCATTTCCATAAAAAATGCTAAACGACCTCCAACCACTCCACAGGTCTTCCTGCCTGGAATCAAAATTCTCCTCACCACCAACAAATTCGCCACGCCTCGATTCGTTATGAAACTGCGACCATCCATCGTCACTGACCACCATCGCTAGCCAAACTGCTATCATCGTTGTCAAACACCTCTTGCCTGTCTAAAACCTGCGAATAGTTATTAACACTAGATTGTCTTTCAACCTCTCGTGAAGCACGTTGCATTTTATCACTAAACATGCGCAGTAGTGCCGCAATAGATTCAGCGAGGCTATCCCGTTAAACCATGAGCCGCGTAGCCAACATAGTAGGGCTATAACGCCATCACTATCTTGAATGTTTACATTCTCTGTACTTATGACCGGTAATACTCCACCTTGAAATGGTCCTACTTCCTCGTTGACTTGTGGATAATTGACCCCGTTGGTCGATAACTTCGTCTTGTCTTTTGGCATAATTGGCACAGCCACAGTAAAAATTAGTAGTAAGTGCTCGTTTTCAACTCGTACTGAATACAACCACTCGTGCCAACGGCAAAAGAAACAGTGGGGATTGAGCGCGTGGAGGCGAGGTGGAAGGTTCCAGAAGTGACGTAGTTAGACACGAAATTGAATAAATTAAGTTGAATAATTTATGTAAATGAGGGAAAATGACTACCGTAAGCTGGGGGGACATCCCAATGTAGTTAACACAGCGAGGAGGATTTGCGTGAATTGAGCGAGCAAAGTGACAGATTTCCACATAAACTGTGGGGAGGATATACCATAATTGCAGCCTTTTCGGCAATATTATTGCTTCCTCCTCTCTCTGTCAATACTCCCTTTGAACCGCCACTGGAATGGAGTCACTGTGTTGGACTGATCAAAGAAGTCGGCGTTTATGCGTGCATCCATCAGCTTGCCTAGTGCTGGAGACTTTAACAACACAATGTAGAATTAATTGTTAGTCTTTGGCCAAAGCCATTGTAGTTGTCTCCCTCTCTTTAACAATAGTCCGACTTAGATTGTCGAGGACGATTCCTTTAAGACACTTGTAAAGCTGCCTCTTTACTGCTGTTTGGCAGTGCTTGCATTGTTAACCCTCTCTGTACCGACCAATTACCCCGCATTGCAGCATCCTCTTCCCCCTTCTCTTTTCTCCTATATCTTTCCACCGTCTCTTTACAACGGGAAGGACGAACAACTTTTTCGTCTTCAAGATGGCTAACCCTAACTCAAATGGGTAGGCCTATGTGTTCCTGACTTTAACTTCTGTCGTCTGTCATTCGACAGGTAAACTGCAAGGGTCCGTTTATGCCCCCTTACGCAGGTTATTGACGTTTTTACTGGTGCAACGCCTTAAAGGAAAGAGAGGAAGAAGAGGGAATGCAAGACGTGGTGTTGGTCTCCCTATCCAAACGTCAATAAAAACGATTGGACTAACTAAACCTTTACTCTTCTACGTGTCACCTTCCTGAGCTACTTTAACTCCTACTGCTAAAAGAGAAGAAGATCCACCTGGCTCGTGTTTGGAGTGTACGTTGGTCCACCAGGGACCACGGGATATTTCGCCGGTTTCCTGGGTTGTGAATCCCACGCTCTGCCCACCTATAAAACCTTACTTTAGACAGGTTGACCAGCGATAGCCCTTCACTCCTGCGTCGGGTCTATAACGCGTCTAACTTGGACCAATAGGCTCTGGCGCGACGTCGTCGTAACTTCTTACGACATAAACTGAAACCTCTTTTATGCGTTTTTTCGCTTTGCTCTTTCAGTCTCTGATTTAGCGCTACTTTCACCTTCATAGGGCTCTTACTTCCGAAAGAGTCAACCCTGACGGATGGGATTGTTGAGGCAGAATCCTTTCAGTCAGAAACTGATCGCATCAGAGAAGTGTACGCAACTGCCCTCAGACGATGGCCGTCGTCGTCCGCCGCGCACATGCCTTCTTCCTACTATATACAGATGCGAACCTATTCCAGTTGCCTTATGGACTAAATATCATTGTGCCCGAGTGTAAACAATTAATAACTAATTTGCTACGGCTCTATATTGAATTACCTACTTAAGGTCACTACGAGTCCTTTCCTCATTTGCTTTGCCAATTTGGTCGCAATCAAATTTTAAAGGTCAGCTGAGCCAATTGAAACGGTTAGCAGTGGAAGCAATGCGCGCTGGACCATCCGTTGCCGCCAGATGCCAGAAAGGGACGGAACGGAACGGAGCAGTGTGCGACAAGCTTTAGGATCACGCGGTAGCGAGATATTCCATTTTTTGTTTGTTTGGGCGAGCAGCCCGAACGCAAAGAGTGACGGATTCCTACCCCTCCCCCTCCACGAAAATAGATTGTCCTGTGTCGAGCAAACCTGGGTTTAAACACAGCATTTGCCATAATGCGTGGATATCGTGATAAATATTCGTTGGTGACGACTACCTTTTTATAATGTGCCGTAATTACTGATGTGCATGTAGTTTTGTTTTAATCCACTGTATTACTTGAGACGATTTGCATAAGATTGCAAGCAACTTCCTGTCTGATATGTTTATGCTGCTTTGAAAGCGATGTTGAAAGATTTAATTTTCCTTTTCCTGTTAAAATTTCGTGTTGCAGTTAGACCCCTTTAACTCTTTATAAAAGTAATGATGATTCAGTTTGTGCCTTAAATGATTTATCGACACTACAGAGGTTTGGCTCGTAATTTTAGGTACTGTGGTTCTAATACGATATAGTGCAATGTTCATTAACGATATGGTATCCTATAATAAGCCGTGGACCATTGTTCCACCAATGACGTGGAACTCTTACGCTTGTAGCACATTAATCCATTCTGTTCTGTTCCGTCCCGTTCCGACGACTGACGGCAACGGATGGTCCAGCACACATTGCTTACGTAGCTAACCGTTTCAGTCAGCTCCGCTGAGCTTTTAAATTTGTTCGCGCCCAAATTGGCAATGCAAATGAAGACAGACTTGTAGTAACCTTACGTAGGTAATTAAATAGAAAGCCATAGTAAATTAGTATTAACTCTTTACGCTCGGCATGATAACATATAGTAAGTCCAAAAGACAACTCAAATAGGTTTTCATCGGTATTTAGTAAGGGAAAGGCGTTGTACGCAGGCGCGTGACGGACGCCGACAGCCGTCGGCAGATGGCAGTGTACACTTCTCCGATGCTAACAGTTTTGAGGCGGAGAAGTGTACGTGGCTTTTCTAATTTACATGCTTTTAATCCAAACAGAAATTTGATGGCCAGTCGTCGTGACGTGACGGAATGGAGTAGTGTGCTACAAGCTTTAAGCTTATCTCACTACTACCTTCCGTCACGTAACGACGACTGGCGGCAACGGATGGACTAGCGCACATTGTTCCGTTGCTAATCGTTACAATTAGCTCTGCTGAGCTTATAAATTACGACGTGCCCAAATTGACAATGTAAATGAAGAAGGACTTGTAGGACCTTAAGTACGTAATTAAACAGAAAGTCGTAGTAAATTATGTATTAATTCTTTACGCTCGGGCATGATAACATTTAAGTTCAGAATGCAACTGAAGTACGGTCGCATCTATATTTAGTGCGAGAAAGGCGTTGTGCGCAGGCGTGTGACGGACGACGATGACTGTCTGCTGATGGCAGGTAGCGTACACTTCTCCGATGTAATCAGTTTTTGACTGAAAGGAATCTGCCGTGAAAATTCCACCCGTCGTCCAACGGATTGTCACGGAGTGGGATGGAGCAGTATATGCGGCTCCTCTAACGTACATGATTTGAAGCCTGACAGAAATTTGACAGCCTGCGACGTGACGTGACGGAACGGAACACAATGGTGTGGTGTGCGACAAGCTTAATCCTTTGGCTTGTCGCACACTACTCCGTTCCGTTTCGTTCCGTTCTGTGCCGACGATGATTAAATGAGATATTAATTCTTTACGCTCAGGCATGATGATATTTAAGTCCAGAAGGCAACCAAAAATGGTTCGCATCTGTATTTATTAAAGGAAAGGCGTTATGCGCAGGAGCGTGACGGATAACTACGGCCGTCGACTGATAGCAGGTGCGTACCCTAATCCGATGTGATCAGTTTTTGATTGAAGGGATTCTGCCTCGACATTCCCGTCCATCAGCCGACGGGACGGAGCAGTATGCGCGGCTCCTCTAATTTACATGCTTTAATTTCACGGCATGTGATGGAACAGAGTACGGGACTGCAAGCTTAATACGGCGTGGGACGTTGTTTCTTCAGTTACACGGTATTATTAACCTGATACGGAATGGAAGGTTGCTTCTGTATTTATAATTTTTTAAGCATGGTTTATCAATACTCCCCTGTTTGTCTACCAATATACTGTGCCACTTTTTTCAACGACACGTTGTATGATGAGATAAAGAGCTGCAGTTACCATGCAACGACAAGAACATGATGATCCTTTTGTTACATTTGTTTAAATTCATTGTTTCAGGAATTGGATTGCTTGGAAGGGACAAAGACGGAAGCCGAAATGAAATGTTATAATGCTCGCATGAAATTGGAGCGGAGAAAGCCGAGGAAGGCTTTAATTCCACCAAAGGTAAAGGGATGGGGAGAGGGGTGTTGAAAGGTGTAATAAGTGAGTTTGTTTAGAGTTCATTTTGTTATGTGAATGAAGAAGGAGGAAGTGGGGAGAAGAAGAAAGGGCTAGTTTCTATGATCCTAACTGCAGCATTTTTGAGCAGATCTACAGAAGTAGGCTAATCACTACGCCATAGCAATGACAAAAAATAACAAAACGCCAACGTAAAATGAAGAAACATAAGCGATGAAATATAGGGCTGACCGCCATTCAAGGCAAACAAATCGCAAAAAAAAAAAACTTTTGGCGATGCGATGCTCGCCATTATTTAACGGATTTTTGTGGTCATGAATTCTTTTTCTATAACCATTAAAACATGAAATTGCGTTGAGTTTCTTGTAACGTAATCGCATTGCGCGTCGGTATCTTGCTCTTATTTTCTTTGTGACTTAACTCTTACTTTATTTGTGTAGCCTTGTTTGGAAAAGCTAACCTGTAGCAGTTAGGTTTCTTTTAACTTTGATATTTTTTATTTATTTGTTTTTCGGGTAACCTTGGGCTAATCCGGTAAAAGTACTAATTCAGCAAAATAAAAGAGATAAGGGAACTTTTTTGTGGCCTTTAGGTCACTGCTCAGAAAGGTTGAACGTCTACTAAGTTAAGTTGGAGCCTGTAGCCACGGTTCGCCCTGGTAGCCTAGAGTGGTTAGGGCTGCCAGCCTTGTGGTAGCAGTCCTAGGTTCAAATCCCAGTCGAAACAGTTATCTTTTCTTTCCTTCTCCGAATAGTGAGCTTGTATCCTCACAAGGCCAGTCTTTAACACAGACTATTTTCTACTTTTAAGCTAAGTGTTTTTATTTTTAGTTCATATTAATGCACGGTGGTGACGTCGCGCCACCACATCCCAATGCTAAAAGTGTAGCCGTTATATACGGTTAATCTGAAAACCCACACACGTGACCGTGGGTTAATTTTGATAATCCACACTTTTTTGATAACCTAACACTTTTTCCGCGCTCTACACAACCCCCGCTCCAGCCAGGGTGACATGTGACATATAATGACCGACTTTGCAAAACTACTGTACACAACACAAATTCAACCAGCAAACCCCATTGCACCCAACATAAATAGGCACATTTGCAACCTGCGACATTTATCGGACTAACACGAAAAAATAAGAAAAAAACCTCGAGTAGGCTACTATGCTACGCCCCCACCCATGGAGCAATGGTCCGACCCGGACGCGGCAACCTTTCGTTCCGACGGTACGAAAACTACGCTACTGACACTTCCTAAACACACCTACAAACCTACGAGACTCAAGCGAATAGCGCATTTTATACGCTATATCTTATTTAAACTAATAAAGTAGAAAAAATACGGTTTTACCTTAAACACAAACGTCAGTAACTGGGACTGGATATAGGGACGTCCTCGCGTACGTGAGACTTTCGCAGACAGGAAGTTTAATCCGGAAGTTTGAGTTCAGGAATTTACGTCATGATTCACAAATAAAATTTTCAAATAAATCTTTTTTTAATCTCAAATAACTAGATATGTTGGCTCGACGTCACACTTTAGCATTAAAACACATATCCGTGAGGTCTGGCCGTTTTACCGCGGATATTCGCTCGTCTGCTCGAAACGGCTAGTCCAATTCTCTCGGGGGTGGAGGGAAACCAAGCACTTGCGCTTTCAGCACTCGTGCGATTTCCCTCCATTGCCTCGAGTATTGGACTAGCCGTTTCTCGCGGTCGAGCGAATATCCGTGGTAAAACGGCCAGACCTCACGGATATCTCTTACTTAAGAGATACGCTACTGTATGGCGCGCCATGGTTCAACGACAACATTAAGGTCCGTCCTATTTTGATAAAATATTTATGAGCCTAGCAGCCTTTTACAGCTAAGGTATTTTGGCCGCTGTTTTCAGGCAACTGACGAAAAACCACCACGAGACAGAAAAGGCTGAAATTTCGTTTGTCCGGTAGAATGGTTGCCTGATAACATAAAGGTCACACTATTAGTGACACGGTAACTTTTTCTTGTTGCAAAAAAACGTGATAACGTTGCTACTTGTACGTTATTCTTCCATGCGGTGCATAAAGCCGACATTTTTTTTCAGAAAGTTTAACCGTGGTACGTGCCTTAAGCTGATTTATTAGGAGTTAGGGGAAGCGCTAATGCAAAGTTACCAATCACTGTGCAATAAAACAATAAGGGCCGAGTTGCAGCATTTTCCTTCAGTAATACAACAAGGAACACGAAGACCGCTACGTTAGTTGAGTTTGATTACGAGAACTTAAATGGACTATACTCCACACGGCCTCTACACTAATGCAAATACTAAACTAAACCTATTCACGGAAACCAGGCCACCGCAAGGGATGCGCTCCAATAGGCTGAATCCAGATTATGCCCTCCCCCCCCCCCACCCAGTTCACCAATAATATTATTTATAAAATAGTCGGTCCACCTACAGAACGCCAAAATACCACAGAAGGATCTCCACATGGGCCCACCACATGCGGAGGCAACTCGAGCACCCCCAACATATCCCGAGCACTATCGCTTTTAGTTGGTTAAGTAAGTGATATCCGTGAGTCTTTGTCGATTTAACGGTTATAATTGCGAGCGAGCGAGAAACGGCTAGTCCACTATCGAGGGGTGCAGGGAAACACGAGTGGGCGAAGCCCACGAGTTTTTTCCTCCAGCCCCGAGATAGTGGACTAGCCGTTCGAGCTCAAGAGCAATTATAACCGTTAAATTGACTAAGACTTACGGATATGTATTTTAATGCTAAGGTGTGACGTCGAGCCAACATATCTAGTTATTTGAGATTAAAAAAAAATTATTTAAAAATTTTATTTGTGAATCATGACGTAAATTCCTGAACTCAAACTTCCGGTTTAAATTTCCTGTCTGCGAAAGTCTCACGTACACGAGGACGTCCCTATATCCAGTCCCAGTCACCGACGTTTGTGTTTAAGGTAAAACCGTATTTTTTCTACTTTATTAGTTTAAATAAGATATAGCGTATAAAATGCGCTATTCGCTTGAGTTTCGTAGGTGTGTAGGTGCGTTTAGGAAGTGTCAGTAACATAGTTTTCGTACCGTCGGAACGAAAGGTTGCAGGGTGCGGGTCGGACCATTGCTCCATGGGTGGGGGCGTAGCATAGTAGCCTACTAGAGGTTTTCTTTTTTCGTGTTAGTCCGATAAATGTCGCTGGTTGCAAATGTGCCTATTTATGTTGGTTGCAATGGTGTTTGCTGGTTGAATTTGTGTTGTGTACGGTAGTTTTGCAGAGTCGGTCATTATATGTCACATGTCACCCCGGCTGGAGCGTGGGTTGAGTAGAGCGCGGAAAAAGTGTTAGGTTATCGACAAAGTGTGGGTTATCAAAATTAACCCACGGTCACGTGTGTGGGTTTTCAGATTAACCGTATATAACGGCTACACTTTTAGCATGTGTTGGCGTGACGTCACCACCGTGCATTAAGTGACGATATTCATCCCATATCTGGTTAGGCCAGACAGCGAGGGATATGGAAATAAAAGTCTAGGGGAGATTCGCTTAAGGTCACGGGTTCACTGCGGGATTTTAAGGCCACGTTGAATTCGAGCGGCCACAATCAAACAAGAAGTGCTGCACGGTCTCTTCAGCGGTCCCATACCTACACTTAGGGTGTGCGAACCAACCTCGCTTCGGCAGTATGAAGTCGTGGTGTCAAACGCCAAGCTCTATCGCAAGATAATCCCACCGACTAAGACTTCAAATGTTAAATTAAAATTTTGAAAATTACTCAAACCCCCTACAGCATATTATTTTTACACATCTGCTAGGGCAGCCCCCGTTGATGGCCGGTTTTACAGAGCATTGTTGTGATTTCCCGTTTGCATGAAAACAATGTGATTTCCCGTTAGCAGTCGCCCAAGCCTTCATTAGATTTAATTAGATCCAAGGCCTAGATCTCGTTTTCATGAAAATTTTGTGCCTGGAAAAACATGACGCCATCAGTACTGTGCATCAAAACACAGTTCGAATTATTCCTTATACAGACCATTCTAGTGAAGGAAACACAGATAAACTCAAGAATTAATATCATCGAGATTCCCACTATGTGACAGGAAAAAATATGTCGTCATCAGTACTGTGCATCTTTGTTGAAAAGACAGTTCGAATTATTACTTATACAGACAATTCAGTTTGAAATACACAAAGGATTAAGTGTATCGAGATTCCCACTGCATACAGACAAACAAACAAAAGACTTAAGATTATCGAGATTCCCACTACAATAGAATTAGGGGTGGGAATCTCGGTAATCTGGCGACACAAACAAACAAACAAATCTTACGATCTTAGTTACATATATTGTCTTCACTAATCAGAAACCCAGTGAAACCCACTATCGGGAACTAATTCCTCTCATTATCGATATTCTTATTAAGCCACAGTGGCCGACGTCGATGCACAAACGTCAATGCACACGAACACCACCAGTATAATTTAACATCTTTGTAATGATAACACCTTTGATAAAACTTATTAATGATTGGAGTTATCAACAGAAACCTTCATTGTTACGTACATGCAACAAAATGATGAGTTTCCGTAGGTATATGACGCTAACATACATACATTCCAATCGTATGTGTTACATATTGCGATAATAAAATGGAATTAATGCCCAAGTAAATGGTGCAGGGACAATTGCGGGAATTAACTGATTCGTGCAAGGGGTAGGGAGGAACTCATGGGGAATAAGACTGATAGCTCTACTACGCCTCTGCCAAGTACCGAACGGAGCATTCTACAGATATGAACAAGCCATAATGATTTTATTGTTATCTTATGTGAAGACAAACCAAGCAGTGCTACAAAAATATACAAACAACGTTTGGAAAATTATCAATTTTCGTCTTCAGGTTACCAATAAAATTAAAGCATGGCAAAAGCCACTAAGTCAACCTATATTAAAAGCGTAAAACAGACATTTAAAACGGATAAAAACCACCAATTTCTGCCCTCAAAAGAGGCAGATACGGCAGCCGAAAAGCAACGACCCACCTGCTCCGTTGGATGCTACGTCGCCAGGCAAGGTGTATGCAACTCGGGGTCACGTGTTACAAAGGTGTGATGCGTTCGTTATGTTGGCTTTACAATATGCCTGGCAAAAGAGTCGAGTTTAAGTGATTTAATTACAGGAAAATATTCTTTTAGAAATTTATTATCTGGCACTAAGTGGTTATGTACAGGTGGTGTATGTGTGTGGATGACCAGCGTTTCTAGATTGATTCTTGCCCTGGTGTATTTTTCTCGAAACAAGATTTGGACCTTGTCCAAGTCGGGGGTGTGGCCTGTTGCGTATTTGTCTGGCGACTTACCTGTTGAAAGGCAGTGTTGCACTAAAGAATTTGATTCGACTTTTAATTAGAAGATTGATTTATGGGATGCCATACGTTCCTTAAGTTTTTGAAGGGATTGTCCTACATACGTAGCAGTACAGGTTGGCTCCGTACAGGGAATTCGATAAACAGTATTGCGTGTGGAACTTCTTGTTTGTATCATACATCCCTCTAGCGTATTTTGTTTACACATCGTAATACATTATTTTGTATTTAGTGTTGACGCAGACTGTTTACACAGTGCAACCCGGACTGCTACATTCTGACTTTAGTTGGCGCTATTAACCTAGCTGTCGACGTGCCATTACGCCTCAGTTCCACTCCTTCCCTCACCTCATACAGGGCTTGGAACTGATCGGAGCTCAGGTTTTTTTTTATAAGATCGGCAGCACTGAAAATCCTAGTTTCTTTAAAACTTCATCAGTTTTAAATTAACATCATGCAACTTTCCACCAATTACAAGTCTCCACGTTGTCAGAAAACTTAATTGATTTACTGCAATAAAATTATTGCTAAAAAAAAACTTCACAAAATAATATTCAACATTGAATGAAGAGAAACAAGACAAAAATGATGCCTTGATACTTTCAGACAGTAGGCTATTAAACTATCATTTTTTCCAATGGAAAAAAACAAAATCTATATCACCAGTCAGTGGTTTAACCTACTCTAAAATAAATCTACAATCCAAGGGCGCCCACACCTTGGGGCACGCGACCCCCTTTTTTTTTTCTAGATGCCATTTTGGCATACAAAATTATGAAACAAGCCACTAAAATAAAGGCAAAAAAAAAACATAAACCACGTTATCCGAATACTGCAATACTGATTCCAGGGTTCCAAGTTCATTGTGGACCATCGTTAAACACCTATTTTTTAGGTACCTATTTTTAGACACCTATCGTCGTTTAGATCCCTATTTTAGTCAGCTATATTTTTTAAACCTCTGAATGCAGGAGACGAAAAAATAGTGCTGCCACGAAAAATATTCCAGATTCTAAAAAATCTGTGGAGCTTCTTTGTTACAAACTATTACTTCATTCCAAAGGCTACTTAAAGAAGCCTTTTAAGATTTAAAATTTGTGCAAACGCTCCACCCTCGTCCATGATCGTAAGAATTTAAGTCGCGTAAAAATTTAAGTTGAACACTGGATATATCCAATCGTATTCTAGGTTGGCAGTGTATTCCAACGAATCTCGATGGTCACTGGCATACAATTTTACGTGAATGTTTGGCTCCTATAATGGTATTTTGAATGGTCTCTCTCTCT